>JBCFXI010000829.1:0-102705 GCA_038496175.1 Ampulex compressa
CAGCTCTCAAGACATATAATGGTTATGCGGCTTAAGTGTGAAGTTGGTTTCGAAAAAACGTAATTAAGTCCTCTGACGGGAAAAAACGAAATTACTTTCCGAACAACCCAATACATCGTTTGTTTAGCATTATGTGCAGTTCAAGCGAATCCAATTCATCGTGACACCCTCCTTTCGATTGTAGAAAAATACTATTATAAACGTTCGAGCAGAAAAAAATTATTATCATTCTTCATTCTTTAGTGGTTAACACTAAACCTACAGAAACAGTCAAAATGATCGGTTAGGTGTTTCTGAGAAAAATCGCTGTACTTCGTAAGATGGCATTTTTTGAGATGTTACATGATTATACTGAAGAGTCTGTATCATTCTATCGATCTATCGATATCTCTTCTTAACACCCTTATTCTTTAAGAATATACGTGTTATTTATAAATATGTCCAGAAAGTAACCACGTAGGTTTAGTGTTAATAGCATCAGGATAAAGAAAACGTTAGAAAGTGTTCGAGCTTGTACGAGGAAGGTTCACTGGTTACTCGATGCAATTTTCGTGAATTAACCTTCGACGATTAATTGCAAAACTGAAGAGCTCGATTCGCCCTGAGCACGCCAGGTTCGACATCCATCAATGTCGTCGTTCGGCATGGAGCGCAGGAATGCAAGAGGAATTGGACTCCATCGATAATAACCGTCCCACGATCGAGACTGACGTGAAAAGGTCTCTTTTACTACTAATAACGTCTTATTAGTGAGGCCACAGTGACATATGAAGGATGACCGTAATAAGGGCCTTTACGTTTTAACGTGACAAATTGCGATTGCGCATGTATATTACGGCTCGTCGAATCTTGCGCACCTTTGTATGCGCTTTCGGACCAGAGAAACGATAGCTATGATTGTAGTTACGCGAACTTAGTACCCATTTCTGTTTAAATATTCTCTCTCGCAATAATTTGTCCTTGACTCAGGTAGCGGTATTAAAACTATACTCGTGGAATTTGTCAGAAAGATTGTTTTTAATTAATGAAAAAAGAACAGGTTGTGCTTTTTCTCGTGAACAAGAAAAATTAGCTCAATGGTACGTACAAATACTACTAGTTATCATTTCTACGCTACTTTGGAAATTCTCAGAACTTAAGTTTAACGTAACATTGGTATCATTTCGATTATTTTGTAATTAGGTATTTATGAAAGATTTTGAGTCAGTATATGCACAGTATAAACATTCCACAATTAAAATCGTTGCAAATAGATAACATCTAGGTAGTGCTCAAGGTCCAACAAATAAACCACAGAAACGGTTGATAAATAATAATGGAATTAATTAAGAATCAAGAATGTCAGTCTCCAACAATACCACGATAACGTCAGTTGCGTCATAAGTGGCATCGTCCGACTTTAAACGATACCGTGATAACATCAGGAAGTTGCGGTTTTCTGGACGCAGCCTGTAACGCAACAAATAGCCAAGAACTAACGATTGTCATTTTTAACGAAACAAACTGGCATTATGCACGATAATCGACTCTAAATCAAATTTCCTTTGAACACAGTTATTTGAACCGTTCATTTTGAAAGTGACCTAAGTCCATTTATATTCAAATCGAGATATTTAATAGTTTGCGTTTCAACGAAATTAAAAATATACGTATAGGGTATCAATGTGTTATACCGCTTAAGTGTATCTAAGAGGGTTACATTTACAATTGCTATTACAATAACAGCAATTATTACGTGAATATGTTTTTTACCATATATAGAGTTAAGCCTCTTTTATAAATTAACAATTAGATTTGTCATAGACTTTGAAGGAGCCCAAGTACATTCAACTTAATTTAAAATGTTTCGAGTTGAAAAAACAATACTCAATTTCCTTGACATTTCTTTATTACGCTTCAAAAACACAATTCATGCAATTCAGAATCCACTTTCAAAATAAACGGTCCATTTTCAGGAGGAACCATAGCAACCCAGCAGGATTATGAGGACACACTAATCCACTGCGTGATGAGCTCAACGTATCTCGCGATAGTAACCGTAACGAACGGGACAAACGATGGCGGGGAACTGACAAAGTAGGAGAGCCTACGACTGTAACTGTTACGAGGCATCGTTCGATCCCAGATTCACCTTACGACCCACCTGGTAGATTGGAATTACCGATATAATTACGGAACGTGTTGGCGAGTACCTTTGAATTTACCCTCCATGCGCTTCCACCAATCACGATCAAGTTCGATTCGCAGCGTGAATAATAAACGCGGGAACGATTCGAATTCCGTGCATCGGGTAAATCCAGGGAAATGGAGAGCTGCTCGTGAGATTTGTCTCCCCTGGGATGAACCGAAGGGTTTATTAACGATTTACTTTTCCATCGTTTCGTTGAGATTCGAAGACTGCAAAGTAAACGAAACGGTAGTGGAGTAACGTGTATATCCTTCACGGGACACGGAACGAATAGCTGGTACTACCCGTGGAACAGTGGTATACCTGGGTTACACAGTGCTCACTGACTAATGAACCTTTACAGTCACCTTTACGTCCGACTGCCGGCACTGTGCAACTGGCTGAGTTTATTACCGATGCTAATTCTCGGGTCTTTGCAATTAGGGGCTTCGACGGAAGCCATCAAGCGGACCCTTTGAGATCTTGCATCGACTCCACTCACGCCCTGATGAGAAATCAAAGACGAATTTTTACACCTCTACAGTTTTGCTATTTAATAGGACAACTGCGGTGATAAGTAGAATGGATGTTTGAGTATTGGCTACAAAGATTCGAATTTGAATGCGATTGCTCGGTTCTAAGTTTCTCTGTATAATGTACGTTGTAGATGCAGATCCTTTAACGTGGATTAAACTAAAACCAAGTAGCCTATTTAGCTAAATGCGCGATATATAAAACTCCACTGTATTTTGAAGATTTGATACTGTGGCGAATTGGATAGCGTCAATGCAAAGCAAAATAGGACCAAGTCGGAAATGAGATGTTCTTGCATACTTTAAAAATGTTCCTTTAAAATTATTCCGATTTATGCACGGCCTGTGCAAATGCTTAGATAAATAGTGTAGCTTACACACCCACACTTTCATACGTCGAAGGTCTAGGACACATGAAATTCCTATACGCCTTGTATATATCCTCTGCTGTCGCACGACGCAACCTTCATTCTCCAAAACTGCATTATTCTTAAGATAAACTATTTCTATCTTACACCCCGCGCCTCCGAACCCCACTCTTAGACTCAACCTAAAACGAATAGCGCATGCATTCAAACAAATGAAATATGCATAGGTGCTGATGTGCTCGCCTGTAATATTGAATTTCCAAAAGTGAGCGTTTATGTTAGCGCCTTTACATTCAGTACGAAATTCTGATTATCTCAACGCACGAAGTATTCCCTTCGACGCGTATCTTTTTAAGTCAGTTTCATTAACACACCGCGTATACCACTCTACTCAATGCTCAATGTGCTTTCAGCTGCAGCACATTTCTGCGCGCACCAAAATAACTTTATACAATACATGTACGCACTTTATTTGGTACGAAAATTGTCTCCCACATCCACACTGAGAGCGATTCACCTCCATTCGGATACACCCCGCATTTCGAGCCGACGCAGCCCTGCCAGGCTCTTTCTTACGAGCCGTACGAATATGCGATGGAATATCTGCGGAGGAGGAGAAAGCGGGAAGCGGCAGGAGGCGGCGGCGACGAAGGTCGTTCGGAAAAACCGGTATGTCGGTAGCGCGTACGCCTAATGACGGGCACACCACCGTCATCAGGACGTACTGCGGCACGTCCTCGAGGCCGGTGACGAAGACGAACGGTGCGGCCAGGCTCCCTTGGCCGCCCAAAGAAACTCGTTGTCGCCGAAAGGAATATTCATACGTCGAGCGCGGCCAGTCGGAGGAATCGCTAATGTCCTCTGAAGAAAATTACAACGCCTCGAGGGTACCCACCTCGATTCGTGAGTCGGGCGCGGAGTATAGGAAGAAGCAGCCGGCTCTATTGAATATCAACGCTGGGCACAAGGAGAACCTTACTTTACGTTGGTATTGAAATACCTTACAAAGGCGCATGGAGAGCCTGGTATTATGCCGGGATTGAAGTATCCTTTTTCGCGGATAACGATGTAAAATTTTGATATTCGCGCGAGGCACGTGGATTAGGAACGAGGAGTGCCTTTCGCAATTTCGCACGTGTCTACTTAATATAACGTTGCCTTCGCAAGAGCTTGGTTAAAGAACAAAGGGAAGGCTTGCTGTAATCAATGCGGATACTTGGATTCTACGAGATGTAGATCCGTGTAAAACTGGCTCGGTTTTTGGTAAAATGCGTGAAAGGTATTGAATTAACACGGAAATTCGATGAATAATCTAACTTCCGTAACTAAATCCCCTGGATTGATTCGTTATGTCACTCAAGAAACAATTCGTTTACCGCTCCAAGGAGAAAAATATAGAACAGCTCGATCGAGTTTTAGCCAGAGCTTTCCCCCGGTGTTAAATGAAACAGCAAAGGCACGTGCAGATTTATATCCCTCTAAAACCCACTCCGCTTTTGGTAAAATGCGTAAAAGGTATTGAATTAACACGGAAACTCGATGAAAAATCTAACTTCCATAACTAGAATTGATCTAACATCCCTAGAATTGATTTATCGTATCACTCCACAACCAGCGCGAAGATCAATCGTTTACCGCCCCAAGGAAGGAATATAGAACAGCTCGACCGAGTTTTAGCCAGAGGTTTCTTCCGGTATTAAATAAAGCAGCAAAGGCGCGTGCTCCAAGGAAACGTGCCAATTTTCCATAAACTCTATCTGTGTCAGCCGAAGGGGGGAGAAGCATCGTTCGTACCCCGGCCGCGTGAGAAAGCAGGAACGAATTGAAAAGAGGGTAAAAGAAAAAGTTGGCTCGATCGATCTCTCCCTGAAACGACCATAGCGGAAAGTAACCCCGATGCGAGCGGGAGCGATAATGCCTGAGACCTCGGGAACGTAAAAGTACTTGGCCCTCTCCTGCAGCCATCCTCGGCTCACATGCGGAAAGTATGAGTAAATCCCCGTCGTTACACGTACCTGGGATACGGACGCATGCGAGCGCACGCAGTCGATACACCAGATAGTGATTGATGATGATTAGCCGGCGATTTGCCGATAAGGGAATGTACAGCGCCAAGGCGAGCCTCTGCCCGCGTTGCTGTGCTATGATACAGGGTACGATATTGGACCTCCGTGTACATTCGTGTAAATTGCTGTCTGCGCATGCGCAATTGCGACGAGGCGCGTAATATTCCACGGTACGTACGTATGCAAAAAGGGCTGTTTCATCTTTCGGGACATCACGGAGAATAAGGGTAAAACTGCAGCATAAAAGCAGAACTCGAGGATGGCAGAAGCGATATCGACTTTCCATCGAGGAATGTATATGTGCATCTATAATAGAAATTTGAATGCCTCTTTCGTATTTTCCGGAATCACGGAGCACGCCTAAGGATATGAAGCCTCGGTTATTATAGCACGGTCGATGTATCCTCTCGTATCGTAGATCGTGTCGTCGACCAAGCGTGTCTGACCAAGCGGCGCTGTATTCTACTTACGCCCAACCCATCTATGAATCTGCTCGAGCACGGTGCTGGGAGCATTTATTTTATTTCCCTATTAAACCCACGGGGAAGGACAATCGCTACTGTGTAATTTAACGTCGAGGCTCGATCCTAACGCGAGCCAATGGTGTGGCGCGATAAGTGAGGTACCGCAGGTGCTACGTATACTTACAGGTACTGTGAAGTACCAGAATGATACGAATCTACCGATGGGACATACTTCGGTAACAAGGAGGGACGCTAGGGTCGTCGTAGCTGGTTGAACGCGGTCAGCTCGAATTCTATCTGTTCCCAAGCAACCGATAGGCGATGCCTTGTTGATAAGCCATTGCCACCGCCTATGCCAGTGTCTCTTCCGGCACGATCATCGCGCCGTGTCGCTCTATAAATTCCAACGATCGATCGAATCGGTGCTCGGTGCAAATCGTTCGCTAAACTTAATCTTCTATGCATGAAATCTATGCCGGTATCTACATCTTCATAAGTAGCTCGATCGTAAGGATATCTTGCTCGCTGCTACGTAATTCTGAGAATGTTACGCTCACAGTTGAAACATTATTCAACCTAGGGGAAGTTAAGAATTTGGCACGATTGAATTAAGTGTCTGTTTATAAATTTAAAACAGCTCCGCGTTTAAATATATTTTGAAGGATATTGACTCGTGAATGTAAAGCGAACAAGCTGAATGTAAGATAATTATATACTGGATGGAAAAGCGTATTTATATGTATGCAGTAATTAATCGATATTTAATAGCTCTATTCGTTTTAAGCTCTGTCATATTTGTGTGAACATTTTTATGTTTCATTATCATAGCTTTCAAATACATCCCTTTCAAACTCGATTATAATTGCGTGCAATCATACTCATTATTCGACTACTTATATACGAGTGTCCTATAAATGAGTAACATCGAACACTTTCTCGTTTTTATACCAAATACTTGTGCACGCTTGAACCCATTCGTAGCAATATGTGCCTCCTCCATGCTGCGCATCCGTTCATTTGCACCGTTCTCCCCGGAGCGCCGCCTTTTTCTTCTTCTGGCGCTAATCGCCACGGTCTATCGATAAATCAATTACACCCAATCATCGATACTATCTCCCGCTGAAACGAATTACGCCTAATCTCTCGCGCAATTCCGCACGCCACCTTTCACTCGCAGATTGATACGTTCACTTTCGTCAGGGTGGGTGATACAGGCGCCCGTTAATTGGATCAAGGTCCTCCAAAAGCCAGTGATGGCGGGTGTTTTCGATACACGCACAACACGCGCACGAACACAAGCACGCGCAACCTGTACGGATTCTGTACGAACATTCTCCTCCAATCTCAACACTCCGACCGCGCTTTAATCTCCCCTCCAACACCATCCCATGCACTCGAAGGAGCAAAAAAAAGTTGAGTATAAGCAAGGAGTCGTTCGACGATCGGGGAGCGGTCCTTTGATGTACAATAGTCCTCGAAAGAAACGATCGGTGGCTCGGGGACAAAACGCGCTGCGTGGACGTCACTTTGAAGTTACCGTGGGTTAACGGGGGAAAAGCCGCGAACGCGTGTAAAACTAACGGGACGGTACGCTTCGTATTCTCTTGGCAAATCGTGGATTGCGCGGCCCGAGGCAAGAGTGACGTAGACCGACGAGACGCGGACACATTTAAGGGCCTCGTCGGACACTCGGGACACATTAAGTCCGCGTATCTCGCCTAAAGGAGAGAAGGAGCGAGGCGCACTCGTGGATCACCCTGGCAGTACCGGTCGGATCGTTACGCCGCCGGTGAAACGCCGGTAAATAAAACTGAGCCTCCGTCGAGTGCGACCGATAACGCTCGAATGCACGCTCGGGACTACCGGAGAGCGAAGGATATAAACCGACGATGGAGTAGTCTTCGTGATCCGCCTTTTCTTTTTTTTAATCGCGACACTAGAACCACCGAGACTATCATTTCGACGATTTTCAAATTTATCGCTTTGAAAATATTTGTGTAATTTATGGATCGTTCTAGAATTTGATGGCTACTTTTTAATGAAATGTAAGAACAGCTGTGTATTCCTGTTGAATTTTTACTCGGCTAATTTAACTTTCATAGTAGGTGTGATCTATGACTATTTCTACCAAGATCCGTCGACCTTAGCGATTTGAAAGTTTATTGTAATATGTGGATAATTTATGCGGTAATGGATATCGATAGTTATTTATATTCATTTGTATATCGCCTTCAGAGATTTCCTGAAAAAATTTGAAGCACATTTTTTATATGAAGCTATTTTAAATGAATTACAAGGTTTACAAGACAACTCCAACTCCAGACCAGCTATTGTAACGAGATCTACTTTTTTCTGATTATGACTCATCAGTATAGAACTAAGAGATCTCACTAATAGATGCGATCAAGGGGCAATCGGTTGTATTTCTAATGTGATAAAGTTCTTGGTGAAGAATTTGACAGGCGGTAGTCTAGTGCTTTACTGTAATAACTGAGATGACCATTCTGATTCTGTTCACAGAGGGGTGTATGTATTAAAGTTTTTGAAAGTGAGCAGCAGAATATTTTTTTGGATACCTGTCAAATCCATCACACAGAGCAATCTATCACGGATATTCCTTTATAACTTTGGCAGCTGGCGGAAACTATATAAACGCCCGTGAGGGTAACCTCAAGGTACAGATGAGAGACTAGTATTCAAATAAACGGTCTTCGCGTTAAGACTCTGCCATTTAAATTAATAATTGATTAAACATTCTATGAAATGTTGTTTTTTGTTAAATTATATTCTTTTATTTACATAAACTAAGCCAAAGGTTACAATGAAAGCCATTATTAAAAATCCGTAAGTTTGACGGGTGTGATAAAACTAGATATATATTTAACGTCGATAGTATTAGTCTTATATATGAGTCGCCAAGGTTGTTTTGGTAAAAATGAAAAATGCATTATAGCTGGAAAAAAAGTTAAGATTATTTTTAAGAAATCGAACAATGATTTAAAGTTCGCAATGACGTGTAAAGAAATATAGAATCAAATGTACTGTAGAATAATACGACTTTATCCTTATAAACATTTTTAGAATATAAGCTGGTAAGAGCCCATAAATAGTACTAGCTAAACGAGCACCTGAGTGGGCACGAGGCGTCCTTTGACCGAAAGATTCTAAATGAACATAAGACGCCCTTTTGTTTACATCCGTACGAGTGTATGCAGCGTGTGAGAAACAAAATTCTTCACGTCTACATTTGGCAGCGTGAAACCGATCGCCATGGTAAATAGACGCATAATAGTGTAACGGAGTGAAACATTTTCATAGACACATACATCTCCATATTTATCTCCTAAACCGTATCTAACATATTGAAATAAAGTAGTAGTATGCATTTTAGTGAGTGCATATTATAGTATTATTTTATTATATATTATATTATTATATTGTCTCTTGTTTTTCTTTCTTTCTTATATCCCCTCCTACACCTTTCTTTAACGTACTGAATTTACTTACTGTTTCAAGGTCACGTGCATTGTCCTATCATATCCAGCGACCGTTTTGTGGTGTCTCAAATGACATTAACACGTGTTCTTATGTTAACCAGGAAAGAGTTCAATGATCGCGAAAGAACATTCGACAGTATCAACATTAATGTACCAGTAAACCAAGAAGTTACAAGGTAATGTAGAGAAATAAAGTAACGGTACCCTCAAAATTAAGAAGTCTGATAAAACGTATCTAGCAAGTATCTTTATCACGTGCATAATAATTCTAATCAACGCAAAAGAAAGTAATAACGTTAGACGAAGTGAAATTTTGTAGTCACCATAATACAACGTCGAGCGTAAAATAAGAAGATTGTTATAAATCCAATTATTGACTCGTCGATAAAAGAGCGCGGATACGTCTGCTTCGCGTGCTTAAGGGGAGTTCCGTGTATGCTGTCGAGGACGTTAAAACGTTTGGATTCGCGGTTATGGTTCGCGCATTCAAAGTAATGAAAGAAAACACTGAACGAGATCTCATGCAGCAGGACAGGCCCCGGATGCTTGCTCTCGTACGAACGTTTTACAACCGCGTAAATTTTCTGGCCGATGGCTTCACGCTCGTAAGCGATTTATGATACGATCTTACTATGAATACTCCTGTACCATCGAGATCGATGAGCTACGTCCATACGCGGCCCCTGGTTCCTCCTTGTGATGAAAATTTGACGTTTTAATTGAGTATCCTAAAAAGTGCAGCAAAGCCGGGGTAATAATTTACGTTCAAAGATTCGCAGTAATTATCTATACGCTTGAACGGTCTATTGCCTACTTGCATACCGCATTCTACGCTGATAGACTTAGACTATTGAAGCTACAGACTCTTTTGATCTGGTAAAAGAATTATGTGTACAATATTGATATGAATATTAGGAAAACATGTGTATGATGTCATTCTCTTATTTCCTTCGACAAATATTAAAGGTTGAAAGTCTTGGATGTTATACTGGTAAATTTCATGGAGCTAAAGATATTAAAGATCATTTTTCCAGATAATATGTTATTAGCAAGTATCTGGTTTTTAAAGCTGAGAAAAATAAAGTTAAATAATCCGGTGCTTGAAGTATGATATTGATACTGAATGCCGCTGTATAATAATAGAGAAGTAACGTGCGTATTAAAATCTTTCGGAATGCTACAGAAAAACAGTTTTAAAAAATTAAGGAATAATTGTAACATTATTACATGCATTACAACATACTACACGCATACATCGTACTGCACTTTAGATCCGCAGATTCGAGATTTCCAATTCGCCGATATTCAAGTCCATCTCCTCGCTCCAAATCAAAGTAGATTTATGTTGCAACCATTAATATTGTGAAAGCTCGATAAATTTGCATATTTAACACTCTCGAAATCCGAAAGTCAAAATAACGACCTTGCAATCTCTACCACAGACATCTTGAATCGATATTTTAACTCTGCACGTATCATTCAATTTTAATACGCGCAATGGCGTCTTCTTCTTTAATAAAATCACTTTCTGGAGTAGTAAATATAATTACTAAATAAGAAAATGAATACTACTGTACCAAATGTCGTCATAATTTTTATCTTCTTTATATTAATAGACTTAAGTGCAAGTAGTTGATTACTACAACTGGACTGATTGTTCACAGTATTTCTAGATAGTATACAGAGAAACTGTCAGACATCGATAGATTCAATTTAATTACGAGAGAAATAGCGTACGTTCAACGTTCTAAATTCTTTTTCCACAAATAAACTAATTCCCATAATTCCATGTCAAACACCATAGAGCCGTCCTAATCACGCTCGACTGCTCCATCGCTCACAGCTCACAACTCAGAGCTACAGTGATGCAGTGGATAGAGGCTCGAACTTCCACGCAGAAGACTCGCGTTCGAATCCCCATCATCTATGGCTTTCCATGTGATATGTGTACTGTAATTCTGGTGGTTTGGAACATACCTTAAACAACAGGTCCTAGGCCAAGTGACCTTAGTAATCAGTGCCGTAAATAAATTAATAAAGTGAATTAACCACAACTCACAACCCCTGCGAGGTATGCGCCTGAAATCTTCAAGCGCACACAGTGCAAGCAGGGCTAAGCCACGCACAAGGAGCTGACTCGCTATTTCAGCCGGACGGGTTATAACTGGCAAGGTATGGCTGAGCAAGTGGTCACCAGACATTTTATTACTCCATAGGAAACTCAACCGAAGGGTGACCAGGCAACGAGCCGGTCAAATAACCATAAAACATCTGCTGGACGAATACTTGTTCGGGTAAAACTTAATGAAAACGCGGAAAAGCCCTCAACGGGACCGTCGGTCCTACCCTTACGACACTGCCTCATCAAACTGGCATTCTAATGTCAGTTAAATAGCCAACGTTCTTCCAACAAAAAGGACTTCGAGTTCAAACATACGTGAGTACACGTCGACAGGCGATCCCTCAACTAGAAGTAGCCAAGAATCGTATAAAAGACTTCTGTCTCAACATCATACGAGTGTACATCGATAGGCTATCCCTCAAACTAGAGATAACCGAGAATTATATCAAAACACTTCTTTCGCAACAACTAAACCAAAAGTAGCCACTAATCATTTCAATCTTAGAAGTTCCTCTGCAGTAAGCAACCCATACATAACCAACTTTTATTATTCAATTCGTAAATATACACATTGTTCCTCATATCGCGAGTGTTCAATTTTCGATCACTGATCCTCCGGTACCAGCCATCCAATCGTCATCCGAAAACCTCGTACGACTAAGTAACCTGCCTTTGGGAATGCCACTATAACTAGGAGCATCGGTTACTCACAGGACAGATCACCCAATATCGTCATTCAGCGACACTCATCCAACCAACGATACACCACGGCCTTGGCTGGCTTAGGGGTTGATCGTGAATACGAGAAAGAGAGACAGACAGTCAGACAGACAGAGAAAGAGAGAGAGAGAGAGAGAGAGAGAGAGAAAGAAAGAAGGATACACACGCTTATTTTTCTCACAACATCAACACACAGAAACAGGTTAAATCCTTCTCTAGCGCGTCTACGCGGCCGCTGTGTGGTCCCTAGAGTGGCCGGTGTGGGCCCCTAGTTAGCGTGATTCAGTCGCGGCCTCTGCTGCACGCTCACACGCTCGCGTTGCACGGTGGGGCCCAGCGGGGCCCGACGAGGCGCTCGTGAAGGCTGGAGGGACCGCCGCGGTAGTCGATCGGTGATTAGACGGCAGCTTGTTGTTTCCGATCACTGCTAAATATCTCGAGCGCGCCGCCGGACGACGCTCCTGCTGGATACTCGGGGCGAACCGTATCCTGGTACATCCTGCTGTCAGCCACTCTCACGGGCTCCTTGAGAGCGGTGCCCCGAGCCGCCTTTGCTTTGCGGCCACCGCGAGCCGGTGAGAAAGTTTTACGACTCACTCGTGCGAACGCCTCTGCAAAGGAATCGTGCCGAGCAAATCTCGGAACACGGATTACACCGTATGCGTGCTCGAACGTGTATATTATATGCGTTATGGGCAGTGCCCGACATAGGGCCGCGAAGGGTTGAGCCCTTTCTCTCTCTCCCGAAAGGAGGAAATTTATTATTGTGGGAAATTCGTGATTTCAGCCTCGGAGGGAATGGCGGAAGCCTTTTTGGCGAGGCGCTTGTTGGACGTGGGATGTTTTTGTTCGGGTAGAAGTTATTTTCGGCTTGATGATTTTGATGATTGCGTTGGTGATTCATCGGTTTGGGTATATTTTCACGTATCGATTAGGCGAGGTAGCGCTTTGCGAATTTTGTGGATGTATACGCGTGTACCGATAGTACTTTTTTATTGTGCAAATCTCTAAGGGGGTGGAGAAAGAGGAGTAAATGTCTAAAGAGCGAGCAATTTTCTGTTTTTTTTTTTGTGGACTTATTCTTCTTGTCGATAATAATTATAGCAGGTACTTAATGAGATTAAGCGATTGCTTGAAGTCCGCATTTTTTTTGATATCTGATAGTCTATCATGCTCGCCCAAATGTTCGTGTGAAGTCTCCCAGTTAAGGGCGTGTACTCAAATTATGATTTTCGAGAACTCCCGCACCATTAATGAGATTAGGAAAAGTTATTGAATTTTAGTATTGGAATTTCCAAAAATGTATCTTATCTATAAAACCAGCTATATCTTAGCAATAAAGGCTTCATAACTACGTATATAAACTCTTCTTTTATCCACATCAAAAGTAAAGCACCGTGTGCAATAAAGAAAGACACGATTATCGATCACACGCGTAATCCACACAATTTCTTATTTCAAAATATCCCAAGAGACACGCACGAAATAATTGAACGGTCCGATATTTCACGCGTAAGAACAAATCAGGGACATCGCCGTTAAGGTCCGTACAACTCGCGGATATCGTCGAAATCCGTGAAAATGGGGGCCTATATCACGATTCGAGAGCAGAGTCGGCGGTTTAAGGGTGTACGTCGAAGTTGTACCGAAATTTCGAGGCCTGAATTCGGTTTGGGCCGGGTCCCTTGGAAGGAATGCGAGGCGCAACAGATTCGTGTGAGATACACGAATGCCACGCGCGCGATGTTACCGGTACGATTAAGACCAAACGTGGTGCGAACGAGATATTATCGTTTGCCGGTGTGTAGTCGTCGGTGTCTCGTTAATTGCTCCCAAGTGTTCTTTTGTATCTTGGAACGGTCACCCGGAACAACCAGGCTTTCCATATTCAACGGGTGAGAAGAAGAAAAAAGAAAAGAAGGTTTCGTGCGCAAACCTTTTGACCGAGAAACAAGGAGCACCGGCTGTGGACACATCTTTCGAACGTGCGCGACGATTTAACCAATTGAGCGCGTTTGACGTGTATACACGTCGGACCAAATCTCTACCGCGGTACGTTTGACGTGTATACTTGTCGTCTAAAGTAAAAAATTACGATTAATTACAAAAACTCGAAATTTGAATTAAATGTAACAAGAATATTATTTAGTGGTATGTTTCATTTATATTACGGATACAACTGCTATGTATTTTATATGGAGGAGGGGTGGTGGGGCACTTGCGGCCAGAAAACAGTTACATATGCAAGCTATGACTTGGACGGCAAACGTTGATTTGCGGAGAAATTGCATAAACAATTATTAGGGCCAATAACGGTCCTTTGCTCTGTAAAAAAATGGAATCCGTAAGGAGTCAAAATATTGGTGTGTGATCTGCGAAGTGCCACTCTGTCTGGCACCGTGATTCGAAAAATATCACACCAATGTGAATTAAAATTCTTTTCTCTCTTCAATTTTTCTTGTTTATGTATTTCATTGTTTATCGACAATTTTTAAGATTATAATAACAATAACCTTTTCCGTAGCTAAATACCGTAGCTCTGGTGGTTCGGAATCCACCTTAAACAGTAGGTCCTAGGCCATATGACCTTAGCAGTCGGTGCCGAAAAATGAATTAAAAAAAAAAAAAAAAAAAAAAATAACCTTTTCAGAAATGAATTGTTAATTTTTATCAAACAAAAATGTAATCCTTCCTCGTTTTTCGTATAATTTATAATAGGACTATTTGCCCAGCGCTCGACGTGTATACTCATTAATGCTTGATTTTAATCCCGCATTCTGTGGGGGATTTTCAAAACTAAATTCCGCGCTTAACCGGTTAAATTAACCGATGCATATATCCGCCAACAGCAAAGGCCGTCGATTATCGATACGAATGGCATTCGAGTTCGACCGAACAATGGCTGGCTTAACTGCTCGCCATATCATAGATAACGCGTACAAGTAAACGACGCGTGCAAATAAATGAATACGTCAAACGCCTAACCGTTGCGTATACGTGCATTGCAGAAATATTCAGTTTATAGGGCAATCGATATCTTTTACAATCAAGGAGAGTTCAGTTGTCGCGTATGTTCTATTATAAGACATATCATTATCCATCCTTAACCGAACCTCTTTTTCTAGTCCTACTTGATGTCGATCTTGATAACACCACATTTTTTATCGTTTCTCTGCTTGATCGTTACTTTAACTTTAATGCGCGCAGCGTAAAAATAAATACAGCGTATTATTAATTAGTTAATTGTAGTACTTGATTATATATTTATAAAAAAAAAAGAACAAGCTCTATGGTACAAGAAATTATATTCTAGAATCAATCAGCTTACAAATAGAGATTCGTTATTTTTTTCGAACATCTATCTATAAGTTCCTCTATAACATTTGTTAAATAATGTACTTCTGTCCACTGATATACTATTATCAGCTTACACCAAATACACGAGCAATATCCGTACATTCATACAATATAATCCTCCTATTTTCTTGTTCGTTATTATATAAGTATGTTAATTAAATGATCTTAGCAAGCAGTTGTTGATCCTAGATGTGATGGATGGAAGATGAAAAACCAACTAGCGTTTTAGTACTATGTTACGGCTCACATGCGAGTTATCTTCAGGTATATTAAGCTTGAACTGTGTAAAAGCAAAAAATCATTGCTCTCTGCCACATTGAGGTGTTCTTAGATATTGAAGACCCTTCTGTGACTTATGACCGTTAGAGCAACCGTCAAATAAGTAATTTCATTTGGACAGAGCTGGTTGAGTTAACAGCCGTCGAAGATGTTCGTTGATATTAACACTAAGTCATGGAAGAGTTTCCAACATCTAAGAACACCCTAATATATCACAGCGCAATGATTCATCACTTTCACACAGTTCAAGCTAAACAATAAACCTATCGAAGCGGTCAAAACGACCGATCAGTCGTTTCTTAGAAAAATCGCTGTACTTCGTAAGAAGGTATCTTTTCAAATTGTAAATTATTCTACCGATCTATCGACATTTCTTCTTAATCCTTTTTCTCTTTAACGACACATGTAGTATATAGGAACATATCCAGAAAGTAGCTGGTAGGACTGTTATTATCCCTAAAGACGACTCGCATCCGAGTCAAAACTTCGTACCAAACCGCTAGTTGGTTTTTCATCTCCCATCCATCACATCCAGGATCAACAACTGCTCTCCATGACGATTTAATCAACGTAACCATACACTCATCTTTACCACGGCGAATCGCGGAGATCTTACGGGGCAATCGATGCGGAAAGAAAAAATCGACATTGTCGATCATCGCGATAGAAGAACCGGAATGTGAATAGAACCGCGGTACGTGGATAAATGCGTAGAGGTGGACGAACAGGTGTCCCGGGGGATCGTGGATGTACGCTCCCAGGCGTTAGGTGCACACTCGTAACTAAAGATTTTTACTCGAGGCCCATATACAACGCGCCTGAGATTCAGCACCGCCACCACCGGGACTTTCGTATAAATCAAAGCTTCGTTTTGCGCCGAGTCGCTGCACTGCCATAGGTAGGCATAATACCTTACGTCGGGGTCAAGGTAAATGCGTCACGCTCGTTTACGGGTTACACACGTGCGGGGATTAAGTGCCAAGATCCGACCGATGAAAAAGAAAACCAATCTCGCCTTGACTCCCGGCTGACATTTCGGAAACTTTCAAGCCGGGAGGAAAATGCTGGGGGAAACAACATTTCTAATATCAGTGGGCTATATTCGTGGTTCGAACGATATATTTATCGGTAACGCTGTATAGTTTTTAATAAAAGGTAATACCCATGAATGGCGTGACATGAGTATTTTTATTAGGAATTTAAAAAATCCGCTCTCGGTGCATTTTATCGTGTCCTATATCTTGGGAATTCTGACTCACTAATCGCGTAGACTTTTGCTTTTGCTTTTATTTCATTTGGCCTATAAATCACGGTTTATAAGGTGATTAAAAGTTTGTTTTATAATTGTTTTATAAATGTTTTAAAGCAGGATTATGATGATATTGAATTGTGCATAATAGTAGTAGTTGGTTTTATTTTAATACTATAGAATTTGATATTGTAGGCAGTTCCAATAGCGAATCAAATAATACTGTATATTTAATATTTTATAGGCGAAAAAATTATTTCAGAAATTTTGTAATGGCATATGGATATCGGACTTGTTTGAGAACAGTATTTAAAAAAAAATTGTGAACCAAGTTTGAAGAAATAAATCATAAACGTGTAAAAACAGTTGTGTGCCACAATAAATTATCAATGATGTTCGCTCTCGTCTTTGGCGAGTTAAAAAGAGGAAAAATTATCTATCGAGATAGATGTAAAATTAACTTCAAGATTTAAAAAAGTACTAACTAATCCGATAAAATGTAATTCAAAATCAATGTCTATAACATACATCATTCAAGAAAAAATATTCTTCTATCAATTGATATGAAACAGTAAAAACTATGATCGACTTTGTTGATCAAAATGTTCTATTATATCGCAAGTTTTTTAAATATCGCGTTAAACAAGAAACGTACGATTCAAATTGCGACAAAAATGCTTACACTGATGAATAACGAGGATTAATATGGTATATTATATTCAACCTTGTGACTACACGTTCGCAGAAGTTCCACTTTCGCTAAGAAATCTTCGAAAAGAAGTCCGATTAATTCTTCATAATCGATTTTCAAATCACGCTCGATGCAGTTGGAGCGTAAACACGACTCTGCACACGAACAGCTTGTAAAAAGTTGCTACCCTCCGTGCCAGTACTCGTGCTGAGAATAAATATAAATTAATAAATCCATCGAGGTTGAAGCGCGCTCGGAATGTACTAGTGCGGAAAGATGGATTATGCCGCGTGCTTGCTGAAACAGTACCTCAAATAATCCTTGCAATTGTGCCACAACATTAAAGATATAGCAAACCAATGCTTCGATGCTGTCCTTATTTTTTCAACATTTCTCAAACATATAGGACGATTTTTAAGTACAAACATTTCCCACGAAAAATGTTTAATTCAAGCAGCGGCCTCTCGACGATATTCTGTAAAAAAAAGGTATTGTAGTTCGAACCTCATGATTAATCATTGCCTCTAATTATAAAGTAATTATGCAATGACACGTTCGAAGCAAAAGAAACGTCACGGTGCATACCTAGACTCGCCTAGAAGTTTTAATACAACGTCCCGTTATACGCTCATTCTCTAATCTTATTCTTAATTATGCACCGATTAAACATTGATTGCCATGACGAATACAAGCGAACAAAGAGCACAAAGACAAAACTACTAGGAATATATTACGAATTTCTCACCGTGACCGTTATTGCTTCATACTCTCACTTAACGCTGGTCTCGATATCTTACAAGTAAAAATATAATAATAATCATACGCAAAAATATATGACACACATATTATAAGTAAAAATCGAGAAAACACGCTACGACTCTAAAGTACAATAAATAATCCTATATTGAATCCGAAAGATGTCAACTGCATTGCGTATTATTATTCGCGCGTCCTCGTACGGCCAGTGTGTCGTTCCAGTAACAGACATAGAGGCCTTTAAGTACTACGATTCCGCGGCTGATGTAATTTGCCGTAATCCTCTGGAAAAAAAACTCCGTCTCCTGGTTGCGCTACCGACCTAGTAACGCAGTCACTGGCTCAATCGTGCGACAATGCCTCTATATATATGTATATATATAATCCTATAGCAATGGGCGTGTCTCCTTTAAGGTTTGCTGAAAGATAATCTTAAACTATTTGATTATATGTATCATTATATTTAATTTTTTGATATGTGTACTACTCTTAGATAATCTTCCAAAACCTTTGGTTTAAATCACTTGAAAATATATAATTATTTATTAATATACTTGTTTAACGTAGTCTACCGATACATTGAGTTGCACTACTTGTAATTAATATAAAGTGTTACTCCTAATCATTTTGCTCAGTTCAATGAATAAGTGTTGATACTGTGGTCTTAACGAGCAGTAAACAGTTTTACTGCTCGTTAAGATCACAGCATTAATTATTATGTTGTACTTGTGATTAAGTATAATCATGCAGTAACCGGCGCATCTCCTTTAAAATCTATCGAAAAATTGATTTAAACTACTTTGACAGATGTATAGTTACCTATTAATAGGTGTCTCCCCTAAAGTCTGATAAAGCATTTAATTAAATTCTTGTAAATTTTAGTGATTGAACATTGAAAAATATGTGATCCGCCAAATAAAATATTTTAGAGACTTCAAAAAAGATTGTAGAAAGCTTACTTTTATATCTAAATATTAAAAAGGTTTCAAAACGATATCATTGGTATTAAAAAAATCCAGAGGTCTACAAACTATTTTAGAGATACGAAGGATATATGAAAGCTTTAATATAAATATAAAATAAATAAAATAATAATAAATATAAAATTTTCCATACACACTTCGGAAACTTAAGAAATATACAGGATGTGCTATAGAAATGCCACTACAATTCTATATAAAACTCAGCGTATTAAAAAAGAGTCAGCGCTTCAAAAGAAAGTACCGAAGGTTTTGGAGAAACATGTAGAAGATCTTAAAACAAATTTCTGAGATTTTAATAAAAATAAAATAATTGTAATAAATTTCAAAAGATAGGAAAAATTGTATGGATTTAAAAGAAATTAGAAGGCTCAACAAAAATACGATAATATTCTGTACAAATTCTAAATCAAGCTAAAGGAAAAGATATATACGCAAAATTCTACTAGAGAGCTTGGAAAAGATACAGAAAGCTTTACAAATATTCCAGTGGTCCAGGCAAAGTTCTAGATGTTTAATGGAATTTTAGGAGTTTAAAAAGAGAGTGTCGAAAAAAGGAACGAGAGAAATCTGCGCCCTTTCTCACCCTCCTTCGACGCATGCGCGGGCTCGGGGAGGGTGCACGGCGCTTCGAAGCTCCGTTTATAGTCCCTTGAAGGAACGGCCGTGCCTTGTCCTCTGCATTTCCATCCACGGAACATATTTAATCGGGGTGAAAAGAAAACGTCTTGATTGTTTTCCGATAGTCTCTGAATCGTCCTGGAATCGTTTCTCAATCATATCTCAATTCTGGTTTCTAGATCTTCCTGGATTTTTTCAGTTGTTTCTCCATTATTTCTAAAATATTCCCGATTTTTGTGAAATTTTCGGATTTTTTGGGGTGATAATAAACGGGAGAAAATTTATTTAAGTTGAGTGCGATTCAGCATAGTGGACTACGTTTTGAATCAGTTTTAAATTTTTTTCATCATTCTTAAATGGTTTCTGTATTGTTTTCGAATTACTTCGCAATTTTTCTGACGTTTTTACTTTTTGGTTTGTAAAAAACGTGAGAATTGTGGACATTGAGTAAGGTCAATGAGCATGCTGCATTTTTGATCGTTTTTAATTTTTTTACTGTTTTTATACCATTAGTAAATTTTTTAAAATATTAAGATCTCAATAAAACGTGTAAATCGCATAAACGCAGTGAAATCGCTTGGCAGATATAGCTTTAAATAAAAAAAGATTATCTTGGATTTTTTAAATTGTTCTGAAATCATTGTTAAATTTTTCGGACTTCTTAGGAATTTTTTGATGCAGAAAAAATTGGATCAGTGTCTTTTCTTCCGCTGACAAAAGGAACAAAAAGTTTGTCGGTGGTGACTGTGCTTCAATGGAGATGAATTTGGAGTGTCTTAAATAATTGTCCTTGGAAAAAAGAAACATGGATTATAATTAATTATTTTTGCACAAGAAGAACCTGTATTTAATTTAGTGTATTAGTATCTAATACATGCAATTAAAAGAATAATGAATTAATTACACAAATAATGGTTATACGTGTAACTGAATAAATCACAACCTACTTGCTAAAATAAACTAACAAACAATTCATGACAGTGATCGCGATTGAATGGAGCAGAAAACAAGAAAATGGCAATTTATAACACTGTGTTAAAAGTGCACTAAAGGTACTGGTACAAATAAAATTTTCAATTAATTCCTGCAAAGCATCAACAGAGAAGGAGAAAGTTAATTGACACAGTGGTGATGTCTTGGAAATAAAAAGTTCGAATTGTTTAATTAATCTATCATTAGAGAGTAAAATGCTAAAATAATCGACTGTACTTAAATTATATTATTCTCGACAACAATGTGTATTTGTGTTACCCAAATTAGGTTAACTTCAACAAAAATCGAGGGTTTTGAAACTCGGCTAACGGTTAAATATAGAAATTAAAAAATTAAGTGAACGTACATTTAATTTTTCTAAAAGAAGAAATCAATCAAATTAATTCTCAATGTAAAGTAATAAAGGATAAAAAGTCAAACAGCAATGACGATGCCTGATCAACGGAACATGATGTTAATCAATAATTTCGTAATGATAGACAATCAAGGAATAGTGATACAGTACGAAGAAAAGTTGAGAAAAAGATCGTACATGAAAATATACATATAAGAAACCCGACCGACTTTTAAAAGTATGATGGCGACAAACGAGGGTGAAAAGCCATCGATTGTACATGACAAAAAACGATCGAGGATCTTGTGGATTCCAGAATCGTTCTAAGCTCGACCAAATTTTACGTGGAGATATAAATATTAAATGTCTGAAACGTAAAAAATTATATATGTATACGTAGAAAAAGCGATAAAGATATTAAATATCTTAGATTGAAGAAAAGTGTGTATATAAAAGAGAATTACACAGATAACACATCTCATATAAAAGAATGTATATACATACATATAAATATGAAAAACAACAGATTAGTACATATCTTAGATTAACAAATATATATGTACAGGGATAGTTAAGAGCTATAAATACAATATATATGGAATCACAAAAAGTATATGAATAAATAAATAAATATATACACACACACGCACGCACGCACACAAACAAAAAGATCATTGAAAACCGTCTTTACGAAAGCATTAAGATTCTCAAAATAATTAAAAAAATATCTCCATAATGTTGCAGTATTTCTTCAGCCTGTATATTGGTATTAAACAATGTATATATGCACAAAACTGTATGTTCATGCATAATTGAATCCAATAAAGAAGAAGAAATTTAAGTGAGAGCATATGACAAATGGGAATACATGATTAGAAAAAGATCGAGATGTTTTAAATATTATGGATGAAAATTTTCCAAGCCTCAGAAATAATTGCTAATCGTATTGTATGCTTGAGAACAATGCACGAACCTGTTTTGCCTCGTAAGTGCTTGCCTAAAGACCATTCGAGAAGCCGAGGAGCCTTTTCTACTGTTCCTCATGGGGCTTCAGGACCAGTTGGTGGTTAAAAACAAAAAATAACACCATAAAAAAGTCAGGGTTACTTAAGTTACAGGGTTTTAAAATAACCTAAAGAAATGATAAACACCCAACATTATACAAAAATTTTTGTTATGATTCAGAAAAAAAAGGAGGAAAAATAATAAACGCCAAAAATAAAACTGAATAAATAGTAAATTTTGAAAAATGTGAAAATTATTTATTGCGCCAATCAAGGCTATATAAAAAACGCAGAAGAAATGGCAAACGTCAAACAGAACCAAACGTCGAACAGTTCACACAAAATCTAGAAGAATTTTAGACATCGGCTTAAAGAAAATATTGAAAAGGTCTAGAAAAAATTGAACACTAAATAACACTATAAAGAATATCCACAAGAAATCGTCAATAAATAATTCAACAAAAATGATTTAAGTTGCATAAGATCCTTAAATAGCCAGGGAATATGTCTGAAATATGTTATACACCAGATAAAATCATAAAATGTATCTAAAAAAAAGTAGAACACTGAGTAACGTTGTTCAAAAATCCAGGAAAAGATAAAACATTAAGAACAAGCAAGACCTTTGTGAACTCAGAAAAGGTGCGTAAGAAATGTTAAATGTCAAAAAAGACCGTGAAGAAAATTCATAAAAATGTTTAAGCGATCGAGAACACCGACAGGTGCGGAAATGAAGTCTCAATCTAGTTTGGAAGTGCCAAAACAGATCAGATCGGCCTCCTTTGACGAGTGTCGCGTACCGGAGGCAAGAAGGTGGGGGAATTTCGGTGTTAAAAAAGAAAAGGGGGCCCATGAAGGGTCATTAACCCTTCAAGTTCCGGAGCTTCATCGTGGAACGAGGTCCAGGAGTTGGGACGCCTACGGAGGGAGAGCTTCTCAAGGCCCTGAAGAAGGCCCGAGGGTGTTTAAGCAGGAATCGGTGGATTCCGCCTGCGAATCACGAGTTTCGGAAGTTGATCGAAGAGGAATATTCAACTCTACAAAGGAAATGCAGGTGTTAAGATGTGCCCAGAGAGAAATGCAGCATTTGAAAAGAGAATTCCAGTCGATAGAAAGATCTGAAGGAGAAATATTTAATTCTCGAAAGGAAATACAGGCATTAAAAAGTCCCACAGGAGAAATACAAGATTTTAGAAGCGAATTGTGCGCAATAGAAAGATCTACAAAGGAAGCATTTGATTATGGTAAAGAATTACAAATGCCAAAAACTAGTAGAAAAGTAATGTTAGATTTTGGAGATGACACACAGGTATTAAGAGATTTTGGAAACACACAACTGGACTCTGGAGAAGATTTACAGGGTTTAAAAGATTCCAGGCAAGAAGTAGCGTGTTCTGAAAGTGAGCTACAAGCACGAGAGATCACTAGAAGGAAAATGATGGGCTTTAGAAAGGAATTACAAGTTCCAGTGGATTTTAGAGATAACGCGAAACCTATGCAAATGTTCGAAAAGGAATTTCATCCTTTCAAACGAGAATTTCAATTAGCACAAGTCTCGAAATCCGATGCAGAAGACGGATACAAAAATGAATCAGAATTCTCTAGAAGAGAATTTCAAACATTCGAGAAGAATTTAAAACTGGGCAGGCGAGAATTTCAATATTTACAGATTTCAAAAACCGATTTACAGGAAGTACAGATGAAAAGAGAAGCAGAACTTTGTAGAAAGGAAATTCAATCTGTGAAGAAGGACTTGCAATTCAGAAAGGACTTGCAACCGTTCAAAGGAGAGTTTCAGTTTCCTCAAACATCGAGGAAGGATTCGCAGGTTATAAAATGTCACCACTGCGCATGCGTCGAGGAATACAATCGTCTCTTTCCCGCGGAATTTGAGGAGAAGGATTCTTCGAAAGAGGAGGAGGAAGAAGTTTCGATCAAAAGCGAAAATTTGGAAAACAAAAGAGAGCCTAGCCCGGAAATTCTCGTAACTTTGACAACTTGTTGCGATTCGGAGCCTCGAAACATGTTTGAGGAAGTTTCCTTAAACTTTGAAGATGTTGAGAAAGAACCTGCAAGTACCATTTTCCAAGGAACACAACGCAGAAGGTCGATCTCAAAACTCTTGAGACAAGTGGCTACGACTTCTTTCCCCCCCGAATTATCAAGAGAAGGATTAGATAGAGAGAGTAAGTCGATAGATAAATTGGACACGGAAATGGAAAGTTTAGAAACGAAACAATTTACATCGATAGAAAAATTCGGAGAAGAATTTAAGTCGACAGGAAACTTGCAAACAGGATATGAATCGGCGGAAACGTCTGAAACAGAAAAGAATAAGGTATGGTCAGAAACAAATGAAAATAAGTCTAAGCAACAATTGGAAAGAGAACTGCAATCGATAGAAAAATGTCAACCCGAAAATAAATTGGTAAAAACGTCTGAAACACATAATAAATCAATAGAAATGTTTAAGAAGCAAAACATATCGATAGAAAAACACGAAAAATTCGGGGAAACTATAAAAAATCGGGGGGAAAACGAAAATTCGGACGAGAAATGTAGGTTTGTGGTGAAAGATATATTCCTGGTGGTTCCTGAATTGAAGAGAGATCGCGCTGCATCTGTGGATTCGTGTTTTGAAAGCGGAAAAACGGAGGAGCATGGGACCTTGTCAGTTCCCCAGCCGAATTTTCGATCGAAAAGCATCGACATTGTCTTACCTACGGAAACACAAACACGATACACGGCGTTGATACAGAAGAAAGAGGGCAGAACACAGGGAGGGTGGGTATACTCGGGGAAGCGTTCTTTTTACCCTTTGCATGTCTTTTAATGTCTCTAGAATTTTTTATATAACACATTTTGGAGAATAAATCATTTTTCTCATATTTTGACTTCATTTCTAAAGATTTTAAAGTTTTATATATTTATTTTTTGTGTTTTAATGAGTTTTGCAATGATTTGTTACACGTTGTGAATGATAAATCACTTTTATCATATATTTTATCTTGTATTCTTACGATATAGGCACTTTGTATTATAAGGCTTATCTTGATTTTTTTCGACAATGCATGTTATATAGTATATAAATTCATATTACATTAAGATTTTGATAATGTACGTATAAATTTGACTTTGAATTCACACAATACATACATAAAACTTAAATCTAAGCATTGACTCTTCTTAAATCAAGCTTCTAAAACATCTATTATATTAAGGACTGCAAAATTCTTGTTATACTTTCCGAGGTTTCCGTTGGATTTAAATCTGTAAAAATTGTATTATCTTTTAAGATTTGTATTATATGTTTTACTATCCGGGTTGAATTAGGAAAGTCTTTATTACTTTTTATGATTTAAAAATATTCAATATTTTGTCAATGATGGACTAAAGGTTCAATTCTTTTATATACGTTTTTAATATCATGTGCAATTTTGTTACAATTTCTCCGTAATCTCTTTACTATTTTTTACATTTTTTATCATTTTTTTGCATCTTGTCTATGATTTCTGTATGATTTTTCTACGATATTTCCCTGAATTCCTGTACGATGTTTCTTACAATTCTTTTGCAATTCCCTCTACAATTTCTCTATGATTTTTCTACAAATTCTTTACGATTTTTTTAACATCTCTTACAATCTTTCTATCAATTATTTACAAATTTGATATCATTTTTGTAGGATTTCACTGAATTTTTACAACTTTTTTACAACATCTCTATAGTTTGTCTACAATTTTTTGTATAATTTTCTAACCATCTTACAATCTTCGCATGATTTCTCTAGAATCTTTTTACAATTTTATTACAGTACCTCTATAGTTTCTCTAGTATTTGTGTATAATTATTCAAGAATCTTCTTAAAATTTCTATACGATTCCTCTACGATTTATAGTATTCCTCTACGAATTACAGTTTCTCTATTAATTTTCTACCAGTTCTAAACATTCATCTTACAAATTCTGTACAATTTCAGAGGTAAGGAAAAGAGCGATGCTAGTGGTGAGCAGCGAGAGCCACGATCAACACCTGATTGGGGATCCGGTGCAATCAATGGGGAACATCTTTGGGTACCCACCGCAGCATCCGGGGATTTTTGCTACGCCAACGATTGCTCCGTGAGTATTTATCCAATGACCAAAAGATCTTCGTTGAACAATTCGTGATTCGAACAATCTGTGCAAAAATCATCGAATACGACCATTCGAATTAATACTTATAATATTTTTAATATTCAGCATATTTCTTCCCTAACTTTCTTCACATAATACATAGGAACGGGTGAAATTATTTAAATAAAGGGAAGGGTTCTCGTCCTTTGTGGAAATAATGTCGAAAACCGTTTTATTCGGATTGAGAGCCTTTCAATAAATTTATTAAACGACGTTTCGATCGAATCTGCGCCATCATTATCAAGCTGGGAAAAAACGGAAAATTAGAGAAAATACGTTGCTATAAGAACTTATGCTAAAAACGGTATTTAAAATAGCATACCTAAGAGGCGGCATACGTGAGCAATATAATAATAACTGAAAACTGTTTATAAACATGATTTTATAGAGAATGTATGGTAATATAATAAATTTTCTATTATTGAGTCCAATATTTCTATTTTAAAATGTGGTGCTGTTCTGAGAATAATGTTTCAAAGGTCTTACAGAGACAAAGCACAGTTTATTCTTTTTATTACTTACACTATTAGCTTTATTAATGTGTTTCATTTAATTTGTTTAATATTTCTCATTTAACCATGAAAAACACATAAATTATTCTTAGTTTATTGCATCTTATACAACGTTTCGCACTAAACATAAACAAAATGGAATCCTTTTATCTTGTAATTTTACTTCATATTCTACATCCACATTACGATTTTAATCACGTGACAGGGAATACTCCTCTCTGTAAGACTGATAGAATCATATTTATAAATAGTATTCAGTTATTTTAACATTGTTCACTTTTCACCCACTTTGTTATTTTAAATACTTTTTTTTTTAATATTTTATTTTTTATCATAAGTTTATATTATATTATATTTTCTCCAATTCTCTGTTTGTTCCCAACTTAATAAGAATCGCGCAGATACTGTCAAAACGTCGTTTAATACATTTATTGAGTGACTCTCAATCCGAATAAAACAGTTTTCGATAAAATTATTTAATTTCAGAGAAAACGGAAATATAACCAATTTTAACCGCTGTGAACACAGCTACGAGACAAAACAAATTTATTGAACTACATAATGCTCCTAATACAGATTCGTATTGCTGTATTACCTCAAATTTTTGTTTGAAATCAAAAATACGCAATTTCAACTTTCAGAACGATGAACTCAGATTATACACGTGGGCTGCAATGAATTGAATTGTGATACAAGTCAAAGAATTGTATTATAAAATGTAATTGTAATTGCAAAAATAATACAGTTTTGAATTATGATACAAGTCAAAGTTTAAATTATTTTTGCAACATAATGTTCTTGTATCCTTATACAGGGCGTCTTTAAAGTCCGGTGACACTTTTTTTATTTTATCACACAGAAACTAGTAATTATAGAAATGTTGTACATATGTCATATTAAAGAGTAAATCAAGTGGTTTTGTTTTCACAATGACTCAATACGGGAACCACGCGTAACCCAGCATACGTCTACACAGTAATCAAACTCGCTACACTCTTTGGAGCATATCCTTAGGTACTGTAGTGCAATGGTTTTCAACCGTTTTAGTGGTTAGCACCCCCTAGAATCTGGTAATAAGTTCTTGCAGCCCCTTAAAAAATGTGTACATATTTTTTATTTAAGAAAAAACATTTATTGCATACACAAATGCCGTGTTTATTTATAATATACCTTACTATATAACATAAAAAGCAATATTTAAATTTGAATGGTTATGTTGTGGTTGTTTATTTATAATTCTATTAAAACGAGGCTCTTTTGTGTAAAGAGACATGCGTAAGTCATCACATGCATTTAAGCGATTTCTGGCTTTTGTTTTGATGTGTAAAATCCAAAATATATCCATCAAATAATTAAAACACCAAATAATTTTCCCATGGAAAATCCAAAATATATCCATCAAATAATTAATTGAATTGCTGGAGGTGTATTATAATTTCTGATATAATGATTATTTTTTTTTTTCCAAAACGACTGAATCCAGCAAAGAAAAGTTTACTAAATTTCCATGTTCCAAAGTCTCCAAAGTTTTAATTTTTCAATAAATAAAGCTAATTTTTCATTAGCTGTTATTATGTTCTTGCCAAATCCCTGCATTGAAGTGCTGAATTATTATGTATTTTGTTTCATAATTTTGTAAATTTCTCTTGCACCCCTGGAAATGCTTTCTCGCACCCTCAGGGGCGCACGCATCTCAGGTTAAGAAGCACTGCTATAGTGGTAACTTCTTCAATACTACGCCTTAGTTCTGCAAGTGTTTGTGGTAAAAGTAGCACATACGCATTACCTTTCATGTACTCTAACAGAAAGAAATCGCAGGAACTTCTGAGAGACCAGTATTAAAAACAACTATCATCAGTCCTTGCCCGTCCAATCCGGCGTTGAGGTAGCTCGTCGTTCAGAAAATCATGAACGTCCTTGCGATACTGAGGTCAAATACAACCATTTGAGTGCCTCTTTAACATGACATGTTATATGTACGAGATCTGTACCGTTACTAATTTTTGTGTAATAAAGTGTGAAACGTGTTATCAAACTTTAGGGACACGGTGTATACAAAGAAAAATAACTTACGCTCTTACGAAATATAACAATGCCAAGTTTTAATCTCCAGAAACACGGCTCCAGACTAAAATGTGCAGCGTGCCGCATCGTGGCCCATGCAAGCTGTGCAAAAACTCTCGAATTCCAATGCAAATCGAGTTTCCGGGACGTGGGCGTGAGACAATATCGGGAACAGACCATCACTCATCATCACTGGGTGCATAGACGATCGCAGAAAGGCAAATGCAGCGCCTGCGGAAAGTCCTTCCAATCAAAGCTCAGCTTCAGCTCTAAGGAGATTATCGCAGTCTCTTGCAGCTGGTGCAAATCCGCGTATCATAATCGAGAAAACTGCTTCGATGTCCAAAAGATCGCGGAGTCCTGCGATCATGGCATGCACGCTTCCATCGTTGTCCCACCGTCATGGATCGTAAAACTACCGAAAGACGGAAGGTTCAAAAGCAGCCTGAAAAAATCTCCGAAGAAGAAGAAGAAAGCATCAAAGGGCGACAACGAGAAGCAGAAAAACTCTACGGGCGAAGAAAGTGGAAAAAGTGGGAAAAAAGAAGAAGGAAGATTGTGGATCGTTAAGCCAATACCCACGGCGAGCATTAAGCCGGTTTTGGTTTTTATTAATCCAAAATCTGGAGGCAATCAGGGGGCCAAGCTTTTACAGAAGTTTCAATGGTTGCTGAATCCGAGGCAGGTCTTCGATCTCACGCAAGGAGGCCCAAAGATGGGGTGAGAATTGTCTTTCCTTTTATATTTTACAATAATAGCCATAGGACTTATTCTTAACGATAGCAGTTCATAGCTACATAATTAAAAATGACGTATAACGATCTATAAATAATTTTATAGAAATAGAATATAAAATAAATTGATTCATATTCTTTTTCTTTCTTTTTGTACTAAACCTTTAACACACAACTAATGAGTCATATACATGACCATTTTCTAATGAACATCAACTTGCCAGTTTTTAGACTTTAAAAACTATGCTCGATGAAGTCTTCAAGTTAACACTGCATTGTACATGCAGTTGTACGTATATAAATTAAACACCATTTTTCTTAGTATTTTAGTACAGCAAGAATAAATATTGATTTGCGAGCTACTGTTTTTTCACATATGTGTAAAATGTGCAACAAAATCTACAATACGTTCTCATTTGTAGTTTTGAATAGACATAAACATTCATATATGAAACACAGTTTTGCTTTTTTTATGAATCACTGCGCATTTGTGTGTTAGATTGCATTTTTGTAAGAGGAAGTAGTTGTGGGTGTGCATGTGGTAAGTCTGAACCGTGTGTAATACAATGGGCACGAAGGTTTATTTCTAGGTTTTATATCTAGTGCAAAAGGCAAGACTGTGCGCCTGGTCTCTGTGCCCTCTTGACCGTGGTGGCGATTCTCTAGTACGTACTTTTTAACCAACCTTATAAACGGAGAGGGTTCTTAATTCGATACTACTCCGCACGCGCGTGTTTCATGTACGGGGTTTGGTAAAATGACCTCTCATATTTCAAAAGGCAGTTAAAAACAAACAAAGAAAGGTACAGAAAGAATACTTCTATTTGTGAACAACAAATACGATGTCATCTTACATTACTTGGTTTTACAAATTATATCCTATAAATGGCGTCCTCCATTGATGACTCATTGACGAAGCCTTTCTCGGAAGTTGTTCATAGTTCTTCGTGTCATTTCCGGTGGAATGGCAGCCACTGTCTGAGTGATTCTCTCCTTAAGTGCTTGCAGGATTGTGGTGCGATGTTTGTACACTTGTGCCTTTAAGTGTCTCCAAAGAAAGAAATTACAAGGTGATAAATCGAGTGACCGTGGGGACCAGGACATGTCTCCTCGCAAAGAAAGAAGGCGTCCAGGAACCAATTCTCTCACAAATATTGAAGAACGCCGCAAAGTGTGGGCCATGGCTCCATCTTGTTCCAACCAGACTTCTCCCTCTTCATGGTCCCTAACAAACTGGTTTAACTTAGATCGGAGAAAGGTCTTGATCATGTAACAATAATGTTTTGAAGTAATCGACATCGTTAGTCCATCTTCTTACAAAAAATGCGGATCCCACACACCAAATTCAGCAACGGCGCATCAAACTGTCACACAAGAGCTGTGAAGCGGTCATTGGTGAAGTTCCCGAAGGTTTTTCTATCCGGAACAGGATCATGTCGGCCAAGTTCGAACCGAATGCGAAATGTTCTCGAAGTAGTAATTGCAGAACCACCATTTTGAATATACTCTTCCAGAACACATACACAATGTTCACCTGGCCACGCCATTTTGACTAATGTAAATGACGCGTATACCGCTATCGAATGATACTCCTTTTGCCGCTGTATCTCTATCATAACTCAATAACACCTTTTCCAGATACGAGAGGTCATTTTTGCGGACCCTGCATATGCAATAAAATCTCCATAATGATTATTCTAAAACACTCTCTAAAATATTATTGCACTCATCCTACGCTTATGCTATCTAGTTCGGAGCAAATCAAGCGTGTGATATAGCACACAATGCGGTAAACGGTAAAACTCCTCTGAAAAGAATTCCTGGTGTAACAGGCCCTCACACGATAATGTACTTTTTATTTTTCCTTTTTTTAGGAAAAATGCTTATTAGCATATTGGTGAGATTATACTAATGAAAATGAGATCAAACATTATATAGTCACAACCATATTAATTTATCCGACATTCTGTCAAATGTGTACTACACATATCCATAGAATGGCTATACAGGCTTATGCTTCTACGTTATTAGTCGAATATGTGTGACTCCTTTCTTATTCGCGTCAATCAAATCGTGTCTCCCTTCTGGCAAATGTCACTCAAATCATGTTTCTTTCTCCGTAAATGCCAGTCAGGTAGAGCTAATTGCGTCATGTTTTATCAATTATATCGTATTTAGCCTTATTTTGTTTCGCAAAATCTCACCAATATGTTAAAAACAAATGTCAAATTAAAAAAATGAAATTGAAAAACTTTATGACAATACTTCTTAGGCTGGTTTTCAAGTGTCTTATTTGTCCACCTCGCATTTAACCTGCCTCTTAAAGCTTCGGTGGTGTAGTGGATAGAGGCTCGGACTTCCACGCGAGAGAACCAGGTTCGAATCCCGCCCATCACTTCTGGTTTTTCCATGTAATATGTATACTGTAGTTCTGGTAGTTTGGAACCTACTTTAAACAGTAGGTCTAAGCCAAATGACCTTAGTAGTGGATGCCGAAAATCAATTATACACACACACGCACGCAAACCTGCCTCTTTCGTCCAGAGTTCTCTTTGTGCGCTGTCCCCTTTATGTAGTTAAATACAAAGGCCTCGAAAAACGTGACTCCTACCTCGTAAATGTCAAAAATCGTATCCAGGCTACGTGACTATTTATGGGACATAGTATTCAATGCTTTCAATAACGATTGTGTGAAACATCAGGCATTTTGGTATGCCATCTATGATTTAAAGCAATCTACTTATTAACATATCTTAGGAATTAAATTGCTTTACAGTTGTTAATAAATTGTCATTAAATATGTGCATGTTATCGCATAGTACTTCTCGTAGTTTTTTATTGTGTAGAACCCTATTGCTACAAAAATTTGTTTACGAAACACATCTAAATTAAACTGACATAATGAAAAGAATGCATGACTTACAGAACAAATGTAAAAAACCCATATTTGCTTTTACAAACACTTCTTTCAATGATATACACGAGCAAGCTGTCTGTTACTCAAATAAGTTTGTCTATTATAGCCTGAAGCATCTTTCACACACAAACAGTTATTTTACCTACGAGAATAACTCGAAGCGACACCGTATTCCAGACTCGTGTTTTACCTTTGTATTTCGTTGCACAAAAGAAACTGCAAACAAAAGATGCGATGAAGACAAGATAGGCGTAAGAGCAGAACAACGGGACTAAGGCGGGAGGTACTAATCGAGATTTTACAATATTTTGCAATTTATCCAATGCTAGTGCTCCGTGGAACACAAGTTGGAAACCACTATTATAGACCAATGTTTAACTGTAATTTTCATCACTTTTGTAGCGCTGATATCTTATTCTATACTGCAGCCATAATATCGCATGTGACATGGAAATGGTAAGGGGCCGATGTTCCCGTCAGTACCGTTGGACGAAATAATATATTGTATGTTTAGTCTATGCTATATGCTTGTCTGTGGTACACATATAATAACCGTGAGGTTAGTTTACTGCAACAAGCGAACCTTGCGATCTCCTGTGGAAGTGTCATGTACTTGAAGGTAGAGTCCAAAGATGGACATCAGAGCTCAAAGGTTAATTAATATAACGGATAGAGGCTTGGACTTTTACGCGGAGAGATCCGAGTTCGAATCGCGCCTATCACCTCTAGTTTTTGCATGTGATTCGTATATCGTAGTTCTGGTAGTTCAGAATTCAACTTAAACGGAAATGACCTAGACCAAGTGACTTCAGCAGTCGGGGCCGGAAATAAAAGAAAAAACGAAGAATAACTACTATGTGTACTATTATTAGGATAATATTAAAAAACTGAAAATTAAAACATGGAAACTTTAACAAAAAAAAGAATTAATTAAAAAAAAAACATTAAAACGTAAAAAATAATTCTATTGAAAGCCAATACAAAACCTTATTTTCTATAAACTAGCTATCTGGCAGCTACGATTAATTTCTAAGCATTAATTCCTGGATAAGTTGAATCTATAGATTTTTCTGTTGTGTGTAAAACTTTCTGAAGTCGGTGATATGCACGTTAACAATGGTTAAAATATCTATGTGTAATATAAACAAACGCGCGGGCGCGTTCCGCTTATACCTCACCACGGGTAAATGAAATCAAAGATAGGATGGTCATATACTTAGAGTATATGCGTAAGTAGTTTCTATAATTTTTAAATTTATTTGTTATTGACTTCAGAAAGTGTTTTATATATAACAAAAATTCCATAGATTCAGCTTAGCTTATAATTACATATTTAAAGCTTTATAGTGTTTAGTAATTTGGTAGTTTGTGCACAATAAACATTTTGTATTCCTTTTTATTTACATAATTACTTCTTACTTCGACGGTAACACAAATATTAACCAAACATAGGACGAGAACTATGGATCTGTATCGTATAATAAACAAAAACTATTAAGTATTTATAGATCGTTATATGTCATCATTTTTCAGTAAGACTTTATGAACGAACGACTGTTACTGATATAGATCGTACAATTTTTATTCAGTTTAACATGTTGATGGCATTTGCCGACTTTACGGAACTATAACAAAGTTACAAATAGCTTCTTATTATAAATATTTCAATGCGCTACATTTCCACCGTATTTGTATCTGTAAAATAATATAATAAATGAATAAGGAAAATTATATTTGAAAAGTATTTCAATAAAATTTTGCTTTGTGTGTGTGTGTGTGCGCGCGCGCGTGCATGCGTGGGCGTGTGTGTTTCAATTACAATGAAGTATTTTCATTAAAATTATTTCCGAAACTATGGCACTTTTAACGAAAAATGTCCTATCAATAATCCTTCTCCTCTCTATTCCTCTCACAATGATTCTTAATGGGAATTATATTAATAATGGAAATTATATATCCATATCAGTCGTACAATTTACATGGTACTTTTTATATGCACATTTTTTTTATAAGCGGTAAGTAATTTTATCGTTTACGCGAACTTTTTTTGCGATTTTTATACCGAGCTACAATTGACATGATTTCCTTTTCCGCGGCCTTTTCTGTTCCCTAGCTTTATTTGCTGTAGAAAATATTTGTAACACTTTTCAATCGGTCAGGAAAGTGGTGACTGCTATTTTGAATATTGATGTAAATATTGTACGAATACATAATTTATTTTTTTTATTATATTGAAACACAACAGTATCAAAATATGAAATATTTATAACAAATTGAAGTAATAAATTCTTAGAAAACATTAAAAGTAAAATATATTACAAACATTTTTAATAATAGTATATTTTGCCTTCTTACAACGCTCCTGCATCCAAAGACCACATTTTCATTTTCCCATGCTTAAAAAATAAAAAAAAATATATATATAATAAGTTTGAATGTTAGTGAATGAGGAGTTGGATTCAATTTCAGCGTGATTTCTTAAATTGTGCTGGTACGATGTAACAGTTTCAGTTGCGGTAAGATCTAGGAAACTAAACAAACCGATAGAAATGATATAAATGATATTATAAACTTACTATAAAGATGGTATATTAAATATATTTCAAAGAAAACACAAAATGTATTAATCAATTATAGTATTTAATTGACATTTGTCGTAAAGTAATTGGTCAAAAATTACATCAAACTTACTTGATATATTCCGGCTTCTACAAGTCGACACAAAATCAATTGAGATAACGTAAGTTGTGTTTTATATTACATACAACTTTTACTTTTTTAATTTAATTTAACGTTTTTACAACGTTAATCGGTTGTCAAAAAAAAGAGACAGTATGATTTAAGTAATCAATACGCACCAAGCAACTCTCTCCTAAATTCATCTTTTAAATTGTGATATCCCATATATATATATCTTTATCCTCGCTCTTGCTTAAAGATTGGAGCTTTTCAAAAAGGTCCCAAATCTCCGCGTCCTCGCATGCGGTGGTGACGGCACCGTCGGCTGGGTCCTCTCGATTCTTGACCAAATCGGCGCAAATCCACCGCCTGCTGTAGGTGTTCTTCCTCTCGGAACGGGAAACGACCTGGCTAGAGCATTAGGTTGGGGAGGCGGCTATACCGACGAACCGATTGGAAAAATTCTTAAGAGCATAGGGGAGAGTGATGTCACACTGCTGGACAGGTGGCAGTTGGTTGTGGAGAAAAATAACGATGCTCAAGGTGACGAGGACGGTGGGAAGGGAAAAGAGAATCTACCTCTGAACGTGGTTAACAATTATTTTTCTTTGGGCGTCGATGCGCATATTGCCTTAGAATTTCACGAAGCTCGAGGTGAGTTATTTCTTCCTTTTTATTTTACTGTATTTTATTCGGATGGTGGCGTAGCATTGGTGCAAAACTGTGAAGAAATCCTTTTTTGTCTGATTGTCAACCATTATGATCATTTGATTTAGGACTTATTGTTTTTTAAGGTGGCTTATGAATCTTTAAAGATAAGATTCAAGATATATAATGTACATGGAAATAATTAGCACTGTTCTTGTACATACATTAATTACCATAACTCCGGTGGTGAATTGCGCTCTATTAAGCGGTTTTATTAATTATATTATTTTATTAATTATTTTGTTAAAATTATTCTATTATTTCTATTAAATATACTTTTCTCCATTAAGCTCTTCTCTGTTAGAAATTTTTTAATTATTTGTACGCGATAAGAATCTTTGTAAAAAACTTGATAATGGTTTTAAAATATATTATAAGTTATTTACATATTCCAAAGTTATTTACATCAACTAATGTTCGTGCTGTGTTCGATAAAAACCAAATGATGTTTGTTTAAATGTCAATTTTCTTCCGTTTAAAATATTATCAAAAAATATATATCTAGCTGTTCCTATTTTTGAAGAATTTTTGAAAAATACATAAGAATAAATACGTTCCTTTCATTATTAGTTATAAATAATGTAATTATTTAAGTATTAAACTAATCGGTTAATTTTTGTCTATCGAAGAACTTTTTGTCACCAATGAGTGCAATATGTATTTGATTAATTTAACCTGATTTACATCAGCGATACTACAAACTATTATTAATACGTTAAATACAAAAAAGAACATTTTTGATTATCAGAGGCGCATCCAGAACGCTTCAACTCCCGATTGCGAAATAAAATGTTCTACGGACAAATGGGTGGCAAAGATCTCGTTCGTCGGAAATGGAAGGATCTCTCGGAGTTTGTCACTCTGGAATGTGACAATCAGGATATGACGCCAAAATTAAAAGAGCATCGGGTCCACGCGATAGTTTTCTTGAACATCGCCTCTTATGGCGGCGGAACGAGGCCGTGGGCCGCTGGTTCTGCTGCTGGGACAAAAGAACCTTCGACTGAGGATGGTTTTATCGAGGTCGTTGGTCTGACGACCTACCAACTGCCACTTTTGCAAGCTGGCGGTCATGGGACATGCATCGCTCAGTGTAGCACGGCGAAGCTGGTGACTACGAGGACCATTCCCATGCAAGTGCGTTTTGAGAGATTTTCTAAGATGTCTATAAAAGCGACACGACTTTATGTCAGTGCATTTTTCGAAATTTTGCATTATGTTATTGGAACTTGTAGATCAGGATCAACCAAGAAAGTGTAATTTTTTGGTGATAAACATAAAATAAAAATAGAAATACCCGATACTTAAAAAAAAATACTATTCATCATATACGATCTTAGAAGCTACACCATTTCGTATTCTTACATTTGACCCGCGGTCATATATGATGAATTGTGTTTTTTTTTAACTATCGAGTATTTCTATTTTTATTTTGTATTTATTACTACATAAATACATGTTGTTGTTTGCCTAATGCGTGCTTTCTTTTTATATCTGTTTGTAGTATAGTTTTCTTTTTCTTTTTCATTTATATTGGTAGAATATTTTCAGTGTACCTCTGTATTTAAATGAATCATTTACAATAAAAATCAATAATTACGACATTCGTTGCATAGCCAGATTTAGAAAAAAGAAATATCAGAAAAGTTACTATTATTCTTACTTATACGCGGTTCTTGGAAATTTTTGGATTGTCAACGCGGCTCGCGGTGCAATTTGAATCAACCAGGCCTGCTGTAGATTATTGTATTGATTTATTTACATTTCTTATATATCCTCTTCTTTTTACTTTTAACTTTTTAGCTACTACACGTCATTGTAGTGACTCATTTATCTATCTTGTCTTGAAAGTCGTCATCATTATTTATCCCATTTAGAAATGCTAGTATATTTTGATTTGCATTTTTCTTATATGAAAAAATATAAAAATTTTATAACTTGTTCAGCTGTAACTTTACGTTAACTTAAATGTAGCTAAAGATACATAGAGGAAAGTTCTTTATTCTACCGTGGAGCACAAATATATATATATATATATATTGATAGTTCTTCGAAAAAATAATGCTTTTGGTGAAGGAGTTTTTACTTGTTCGTTGTATATACCAGTTAATAATTATAAGTATCGTCAGAAAAAATTCAAGTATTCTGAAATATAAATAAATACTTCAAATAAAATGTTTGTTTATATATCAGGTCGACGGCGAAGCTTGCCGACTGTTACCCTCGATAATAACCTTAAGCCTCTTGAACAAAGCGACAATGCTTACAAAGAGGAGAAATCCTGGGAAACCTCAGCAAGACATTAAACTCGAACGATTGAAATTACCGATAATGAGAATCAAAATGGCCGACTACGAAGCATTTCATCACGACAAGGAGAGGCTCAAAAAATCCGCGGTTTCTTGGACGGTCGAACCGCTCGATTTAGATGCCACGACGGATCTGGAAGCACTGAGAAAAATACTATCGAAGGACCACGCTATGGACACGTGCTGTTTTCTCGATTGTCGGTTTCATGCTTCGCATTTTTTAAATAAAACTCTCCATTTATTTATTGTCGATCTGTTTTTATGTATTCTTTTATATAATTTCCGATTCCTTCTTTGTTTTCTTTCATCCACTTCTTCAGGAAATTACATACTTATTATTTTGGTCAGTGTGTACTATTAAAAAAAAATATGGGAAATTAGAGAGAAGTGCCCGTAAGAAGAGTCGAGCCAAAAAATACATAGCAATTTTAATTGCGTTTTGTAAACTAACCTTTAATAACTTGATTTTTATCTATATTTATAGCTGAAACATTATTAGATTTTATTATATTTCAATACAGCCACGTTTATCATTGTCATACGTTAGCTTATTATAATTTGCATTAACAACGTTAGTTTGATATTAGCTGTTACTCGAATGATAGAGAGAAGTCTACAATAAATAAATCCCTAATCTGTTAGCTTGCACGGCAGAGAGATTCTTCAGGGTAGACAAGGCCCAGGAGCAGCTGCATTACGTCACGGACGTCGCGACGGAGGCCATCTACATTCTCGAGGAAAGCCAATCACCTAGAGAAGCGGAAATGGACGAAATATCCGCTCACCCGGAACCGGAAACCGCACGTACATCACCAAGGTATTTTTTTTATATACCTTTTTAATTTTATAAACAATATAATACGTTACTTGATCAAAAATTACTCAATTTCCCATTACGATATTTGTCTGTTACATTAAAATTGTATGGTCACAGATCTTACATTTCGCATTCAATTTTTTGCATCTTAGATTTACTCTTTTGTAGACCAGATTTAACCACTTGCATCAAGATTTTTTACAAAGTTGTTTTCTTAAAGTTTTCTAATAAAAATACAATCAAATGTAAATTTACCATTTAAGAAGTTGAGGACTATATTGTATATAGTATAAAGCTACTCGTAAAACCCTTATTTAATGATAGTTACCAGTTTATTAAGTATATTGGTACACAATAGTGAATTTCATATACAGTAAAATCGTCATGGGAGTCCCACAGCATGGACACGATTTTTTACACATACGAGATAGGAGACACGGTTTTTCAGGCTCTTGCATTGTGATGAATAATAGGGCAAACGCACAAAAGGAATACCGAATAAAAGAGAGAGATTAAATAGGAGGTGGGCAAGTGAGTCATTTAAAAATCAATCTGAAAAGTATTGGCAAAAACATTATCCATTTTATTTCTTTTAACACGATATAATTACAACCACAGTTTACGCTGAATGCATAAACTGTGCTATAATAATAATTACAAAAAAAGATTGACTTGAATGCCACTTACGAATTATGAGACACAGTTTAAGGGCCAGTTACGAAGAGAGGGCCGCGATTTCAGTGAAATTTGTGAGAAGGGAAACACGATTTGCTTGACGTCGCTAAGAATGAAATCATTCGATTACTAACATAGAAGTATAAGCCCGCATTGCTGGTCTATGCGCACACGGAGTGTATATTTGCCGTAAAATCAGATACTTGCAGTAAAGGCATAAGATTACATATCTTAATAAAAACTAAATGTTGCAGTTCCGCAGATTTTTTATTTTCATTATTTTATTATTTTGTTATTTTGTTATTTATTATTTTCATTTTTTATATATGAGATTTATGTCGTGTTTACATAAACGTAATCTTATTATCGTATATAACTGTGACACAATATTATATTATTTTGTATGTGTGTAATTTATAACACATTGAAAATATGTTGCTATTATTTTAAATGTGATTAGTAACCCATTCTTTTAACGTGTCTGAGACGATAATAGAAAAAACTGATTTGTAAAATAAATATCAGACAAGAATTTACGGTTGTAAGATTTACAGCTGCCCACAAGGACCATTTGTTTAATTCATATACATTACAAGCAAAAGGATTGTCAGGAATAACTGTGTCTTTGTCCAATATTGTATCAGATAAGTAAATGTGGATGTAATTAAATTTTAGTGCATGCATACCGATTTTCCACCTGTCGTAGTTCGTGCCCGTCAAATCCTCTATTCTCGTTATGCCCAACGCGCTCATCCTTCCATTGATCTACAAACGCCTAAACATTCTTGCTCGTTCTTAATATTAGGTCTGGGAAAAAGTTCGTGGCGTTTTTCCCAATAGACGGCGTCAATTGCAAATAACTTAGGAAACAGAGATCGTAGCGACATCACTAAACGCTCGTTGGAAAGGCGATACTTCGAGAGTTACTTTGAGTGTATAAACATCGAAATTGGTGCAGTGGTTGGAAAGTTGTTTGCATTTAAAAATGAAGAAAAGTAATGAAAAACTGCGTTATATTTTGCAAAATTATTATGACAAAGGGAAGAACGCTACGCAGGCTTGTGAAAAAATGTATGCTTTGTTCGATGAAGGTACTTTATCAAAATCTGCTATGCAGAAGTGATTCGCTCACTTTCGTTCCGGTAATTTTGATGTGAAAGATGAGTCACGCTTTGATCGTTCAATCACTGCAAAAGCTGATGAAATTCTTGATAAAGTCCAGCAAGACGGGAATATCAGCAATGTCAGTATCGGTATTCAGCTAGCCATTAACGACAAAACTGTTTTAAACCATTTACACAAAGCTGGCTACAAAAAGAAGCTCGATGTATCGTTTTCTCATGAATTAAGCGCGGAAAACATAATAGACAAAATTAACATCTGCGATGCACTGCTGAAACGAACTGAAATCCAGCTATTTATGTAGTGTGTCATAACCAGTGATAAAAAATGGATCACGTACGACAATCGGAAATGTAAAAAATCGTGGATAAGGGATCATGAACCGTCACAAGCGTTTTCGAAGCCAGGCTTGACGCCGAAAAAGGATGCTGCATGTGTGCTGAAACTAGAAGAGAATCGTTCATCATAAGTTACTTTCAGTTGATCAGACGATTGATCCTCAACTCTGCTGTGGACAACTGTAGAGATTATGCCAGGCAATTGAAAGAAAATGGTCGAAATTAAATAATAGGAAAGGTGTTGTCTGCCATCATGACCACACCCGACCGCACACTCTCTTCTTTGATGACCGTCAAAAATGACGAAAGCTTGGTTGGGAAGTTTTGATGCATCCATCGCGTAGTCCAGACGTAGCACCTTCTGGCTATCACATGTTCCGATTTACTGCAGAACTCGCTGAATGGAATTAAGCTTATTTTAAAAGAAGCCTGTGAAAACCACTTGATTCAGTTTTTCAACCAGAAACCACAGAAGATCTTGGCACTGATGGTATCATGACTCTACCCGAAAAATAGCGAAATATTTGGGTTAAATATATTCATTTTCACACTATACGAAAACCAGTTGAATTTTATTAAAAAAAAAACCGCGAACTTTTTCTCTAACCCAATGTGATATATTGAGAATGAATTTTAATGCTTAAACACAAGCATCCATATCATCTTTCATAATATCTATTTGGCACGTGATCCAATTATGCTAAAGGTTACAAATTAAAGAACAATCGTCCTGAAAGCGAAAGATCCCGGGTTCGACTCTTGGTGTATCCACCCGACGGTCCAATATTTATACGCATTTGCATGTTAATTTACAATAATTAAAATGATACTATACATTATTTGCTCATCGTTTGAATTTTCATGTATATAGCCTTAGAATTGTTATGTATAATCTTAAAAATAACTAGACCAAATAATGAATAACAGTTTTTCTAATGGTTCTACATACCAAATGGAAATCGTGCGGAGTGGTATAGATTTTTAATGGTGGTGTTTATTACATCATTCGTATATTATTCAGTGCTTTGCGGATATGGGATACGTTTTATATTTCTTGTCCAACTTATATTACACGTAATTTAATAATAAGACGGGTTATTTTTATAAACGGGAGAAGATATGATTTTTGAACTAGGACTTAGCACTAGGATGCTTGTGCTTATAGAGCATTAACTAAACCTTACGATTTATAGTAAAATCGCTTTAAGAGTCCAAAAACATGGATACAATTTTTGTTGCTTGCGATGAACAAAAGGCCAACGCATAAAGAGAATCCCGAAAAAAAGAAACAGGTTTAATGCGAGATGGAGAAGTGAGACATATAAAAATTAACCTAAAAAGTATTGTTACAACTTTTTTCAATTTTATTTTTTTTAAAGTAACATTTTTTTTATCATATTTCTGAAATTTTACCGATCAATATAAGATCAAACACAATATAAATTACGGTCTTATTTACTGATTCATATTCCACAACTCAGTTTCTTTTATTATCGCCTCGGGTACATTAAAACAACGGGTTATTATTCATATTCGAAATAATAGTAATAAAATATGTTAAATATATTATTAATATTAATGCTAATACATTACTATATTACAGGCGATACAGGTTTCTACGTTATTCGAGCGACTGCTTCCCTAGCAGTGTGAAGCAAATCGTTTCCCCTTACTCGTATGTGTCACACAAATCGAGCCTTTCTCTTTGTGACTGGCTCTTAAACCGTGTCTCGTAATTCCTAAATGGCATTCGGATCGAGCCTTTTTTGTCGTTATTATCGCAGTGCGGCTTATGTATTCAGCATAAATTGTGGCTGTAATTATATCACGTTGGGCCTCATTTTGAGCGACAAAATTTCACCAATATGTTAAAGAAATTTTTACGTTAAAAGAAAATAAAATTGAAAAAGTGTGTGACGATGCATTTTAGACCGGTTTTTAAATGTCTCATTTGCGCACTATACATTTGACCTATCTCTTTTATCCAAGGTCTCTTTATGCGCCGGTCCTTTTCTTCAACTGATTACATAGGCCTGGAAATCCGTATCTTCTACTTCGTAAGTGACTTCCTGCGCACACACAGCGCGTACTCTCGGAGAATGAGGGGGAGAGAATGAAAGCAACTGTTAACACTATTCACGATATTTATATGAATATATAAACAAATATATAAATCATACAACCAACACATATAACATATGATAATATATGTATATATTATAATAGAATCTAATGATATAGCGAAGAACGACCAGTTATGCGTCCCACCGTGGAAATTCAACCGCCGATTCAGCCAAAAACTGTGGAAGTACACGAAAAACCGGCAGACGATGACAAGAAAGCGGTCGAAATCGAGAAGAAAACAGTGGTGAAGAGCGAGGGGCCGAGTACTAGTCCCAAGCAAGTTGTTCAACCTGCGAGAAGCACCGATGGAAATGTCGAAGCGCCGAAACCTCGTGATACACAAAAAAGAATTGTTCCAAGCACAAACGTGGAGGCGAGGCAGCAGGGAACTTTGAATTTTATTAGGTGAGTAGAAATATTCAACAAAGATTTTGTAGGTACTAGCGGCTTAAACAAATTTTTATATACATACAACGCGAACTCTTTATAGTATAATTATAGTCCCCTTTATATGTAACTCTTTATAGCATTATTATAGTTCATAACGTTCTTAATTTTCGTTTGTTTTTAATCAAATCTCGTTATTCTAGGCATTAAAGTTATTTTAAAAAAGTTGATCTTCTTAATTATAATATAATATGTATTTTTTTAGGACATGTTATACGAATGCCCCCGTATGTACGTCCGTGTCTAATAGGGACGAAACTGGTTTCTGGTTTGGTTTTTTTTTCTCTCACCCAAAACTGGACAAAACAAAGGCTCTCAAGTTTGTGTCTAAATTATTTGAGAGCTAAAGTTGTGAAGATCTTTGCACACGCACGCTCGGACATGTATTCGTACGTACAACAGGCATCCGTGCGCAATTGCGGTTTCAATTTTAAATAAATTTAAAAAAACTACTTTGTTCTATAAATTTAAGAAAGAATATTATGTAGACATAGGGTTTGCATATAAAAATTAAAAGCGAGTATAGGGGTGATGTACAATAGATTGGCGTTTCTCTTTTGTTTCGCTTCTCACAGATAATAATAACAATCTTGTTGGTACACTGGGCATTATTAATTTGTTCCGCGACCCCTGAGGGGATCAAAGAGAACCTGGAATACGACCGTGGAGGTGCCAGGTGGTAAGGACCGGCTGGCCCTGATTTATCGATTCTATAATTGATCATTGTCGATGTGATAAATATTGATAGAATTAGTTACATTGTTCATAGAAACAGGCGAATACAATATTACGGAACCAAATATAAGGTACTGTTAGTATAAGGAGATGAAAAAAGGGGGTTCTTTAACTAAGTTACTAACCAGCTAAGGTTCTTTAAGCTTTAAAAATTGAAAAAAAGTCCTTTAAGAAAAAACTTTTGCGTCTAAATTGTTTCGTATAAGGATTTCGTACCATTAATTGATAGACCGATTGTTTTAAGGTAAAATAAATTGTGGTTCTGACAAAAACCGTTCCATAATTCTAAAAAGAACCCTTGCAAAGCTCTGGAAAAAAGTGCATTACGGTTCTGAAAAAGGGGGATTCATAATAGGTCCATCATCCATGTCGGGCAACTACTTGATTTAATCTTTGCTCAATTGATTCGCATAAGTGTAAAAAAAAAATCGCTATACAATGTTGTATATGTTGAATAAAAAGTTCGCACGGGTAAAAGTTATTTCGTGTTTGAAAAATTGGTGAAGCAATTGATGTTATAAAGATATGCGAAACAATGCAGATGTAAAAGTTTTTTCTTCAATATATTCTTGGATATTTTATCAATTTTTAAAGCTAATACCCTCATTTTCCATCTCCTTATACTGACAATAAGTTACATTAGTCTCCGTAATATTTTATTCGCCTGTTTCTATAAACAATGCAATTAAATATATCAATATTTGTCACACCGACAAGGATTATAAGTTTAGCGCTGCTTGTAATCGCATGCATATCGATCGCAGAGTCGATAAATCAGGGCCAGCCGGTGCCTGCCGCCTGGAACCTCCACGATCGTGTTCCAGATTCTCCTTGCTCCGCTTCAGGGGTACAGGAAAAAATTAATGGGTCCTTGTATACTGGAGTGCAGAAGCACAGTATAGGCGCCTTTTCGATATTCGCAGCGCAAGCCTCTTGAGGGTTATCCGAATCGGTTGTTTACTATGGTGCTGCTGCTGAATCTCATGGCGTTCCGTGGTTTAGTCGACGTCGTTGGATCATAGCGAATGGAGATGTATGATACACAAGGAGTAGCATAAGACTAGTTGTTGAGACGATGAGCTCTGGTGCATTCTATTACTTCATCCGGGCAGGTGTTGCAGTTCGATATGCTGGTAGTTGGTCCAAGGCAGACTATTTCTGTTGCTGCATATACTCGTAGCTTATTCGAGGGAGTGTTTCTGCCACTACATCCGGAGCAAAATGATTAGGCATTTCCGGAGCGATTCTGTTATATGTGGGTTGGTCCGTAATTTATTACAAGAAAAATGTGACACGTTGCTGTTACTCCGATCATTAATCTACCGTCATCTTAACGGTATCGCCGCTTCTCGCCACCATAGCGAGTTTGTCGTACACAAGGAATCAATAATTTGTTCTATAACCCCATAAGGGAAACAAGGAGAACTTGAAATATGACTGTGGCGGTGTTAGGCGGTAGGGACCGACTGGTCCTGATTTATTGATCCTATGACCGATACGCGCGCAATTTACAAACTGTGCAGAAATGTATAATTATGCTGGTTACAATACACATTGCCATATTTAATTGTATTATATATGGAAACGTGCATACACAATATTATAGAGCCTAATATAACTTATTGTTAGTCCAAGAAGGCGAGAAAAGAGAATTACCTTCTGAAATTGAAAAAATGTTCGTAAGAAACTTCAATAACATTATAGTTATTACGTATAACGATTTTGCAACCTTAATTGCTTGACCGATTGTTTCAATATAAAATAAATTGCGGTTCTGTCAGGAACCGTGCCATAGCTCTGCGAAGAATCATTGCACAGCTCTCAAAAAGCACATTACAGCTCTAAAGAGAAACATTTAGTAATCAGTTCTCGCGCAAATATTTGATTGAATCCTTTCAATCGATTAATGTTACGAAATCGTTAAACATAATAACTGTGGTGCAAAAGACTTTTGTTAAAGGACATTTTTTTAATTTTAAAACATAATTCTTTCTTTTCCCATCTTCTTGGGCTTGCAATTAGTTATATTAGAGTCTATAATGTTGTATTACATGTTCCTACGAATAATACAATTAAATATGTCAATACGTATCGTAATAACCAAAATTATAGATTTCTGCGCAGTTTGTAAATAGCGTGTGTATCGATCGTACAGTCTATAAATCTCGCTCAATTGATCGCCTGACACCGCCACGGTCGTATTCCAACTTCTCCTTCCTCAACTTCAAGGATCATGGAACAAATTAATAATTTTATGTGTACATTCTATCTGCTTATCTACCTGGTCTTTTCGGTCTAAGAGTATGTTTGTTCCTAATCCTTCTTTGCGCGCTTGACACAGTTGGTCGTGCTACTATAGCTGGAATATAGAATGTGGGATAGCTTAACGCTATTGGCAACTTGTATTATATCTAGTTTAAATACTTTTGGCACATCCGCGTCTCCTTTGTTTTTCCTTTTCAGGCTGAAAATAGCAATATCGCCATCACTATTCTGCACATCTACACCGTTCAGGAAATCGGCCCCGAACAATAATCCGTACTACATTAACACGTTAAGCGCAGGCCGGTCCTTAGGGACCGGTGCTTAAATTTACCGTTCAGATCTCGCCGGTCCCTACGGACCGGCGGTAGACTTTTCGTTCTTCTATCGCGGCGCGTGTGTCGGTCCTTGCATACTTGTGAGACTGAACATTTAAATTATGCGATATCGGTTTTTGTTTGGTCAATGCTTCAAGGAAAAGAATATAATACTTAAAAATATTAATGTAATTTATTAAAACAAGATAAGCAAAGGTGAGGTTTCTGTGTACATTGGTTACAAAAGGTTATTGCTTTTGGCGTTACCTTTTAAGCTATCTTTGGTCTTAATATTCGTGCATTCTGATTATAACATTCGGTGCAGTATCTTCTAATTCTGTGACCACACCTGACGACTAACTGTGGCTTGAACGGAACGGCACAGAAATTCGGCGTGGCGCTTAACGTGTTAAATATGTCAAGTCTGACAATGTTTCTACTAATTTATCAATATGTAATTTGATTATATAAATTTCTTTTAGGCAAATTTAACTAAAATAATATATATTTACCGTCTGCAAATGGATTTATACCAGTTTCATAATTAATTAATTGTGTAAATCATTTCATTTCAATTTTACCTATTAATAATAACAAAAAATAATATAGGAGTAGTACTTTATATTTTGAACGTTAATTATATTTATATATTGTTAAACTTAACAGAAGATACTGGTACGATTTATTTATGCTCTTCACGTGGTAGTGTTTTGAAATATTCATGATGCACAGGAGGTATATAAGATAACAATTGCTCCATATCTTTATATTTTTCGTATGTAATAGGTCGTGATACAAAAACGCCAGGGCGATTTTATCAAATTTTGGCAGTCTTCCCCGACATGTACGTGATAAATCTAGTTTTAAATTCCGTGTCCTTGTTTGATATTTTATATAATTACCTTTTCTATATAATTTCAATATATAATTTACCTTTTCTGCATTAGTGTTTCTTCTTATCTGTTTTTTAATCACATTTGGTAGATTCATTAAAACGAATTTATCTCGTTTCGTTTCGTGTAAAATAAACATATTATGTTGTCTACATTATTTTGTAATATAATGATAATCCTGTGTTGTGTACGAGAAATTCTTTTTTCGTAATGCCATTTCGATGATACCAAAATCGGCATCGTTTGGAAAATACAGATGCTCGGAGAGTAAAAATGTATGATCAATTACTTCAGTGTGATTTTCCAACGACTGAACAATCATCAACCACATCAATGCCATTTGTAAATTTCCATTTTGCCCGATACATATATTACTTTTGACTCTATATGACATATAACATGACTTTGAGTCGTTACATTTTGTAAATGTCTCGAACAGCAAGAAGCTTTTTCCTGCGATCCCTTGAAAGCAGTAGTTTTATTCCACATATACATATTAATTTTATTGTCGTGGAAATTATGAAATCCCTTATTTAAAACATACATATGTAGCCACCTGTATGTGGAAATTGGACTTACACCACTTTCATAATCAATGGCTACGCAATTTCTTTTATCGGTCAATTTTGAATTGAACAAAGCATTGGCATTTATAAGATATTAAATGCTAACTAGTTATGAATAATAAGTTTACACTAAATTCAGCATAAATTACGTGATATCCCATTTTTTTCTTAAATAGGCTTACGTCACTTTCAAAATAAACGGTCCATATATTTAATAACGTCTTATGTCCCGATGCGTGTTTGGACTGCTATCTCACACATCTTGTAGATATATTCATGATACGTTTCGTCTGGCCTTTTTGTGCATTCCGTGAGGACGCGATGAATCATGCTAGGACGTACGGTCTTGGAATATTCTTCTTTTAATGCCTTCTTCACCTTCTTTCATGTCTTACAGCAATTTTCATACTGCACGTATAATTTTGCAGATCCGCGTTACAAGCGTTTATAATACAAGATATGTATTTTGCATGTCCGTCCTCTTGCATAAACCTGTCAGCTCCTCGAATTCTTGTATCCAACATTGTACATATACCGTCTTATCTTCGCTAAACGTCTCAATGGAGTCTTCGACGTTCTTGAAAGGACGTTTCTCTTGGATGCCTTCTCACTTCATCGTCGTCGTAATCCAAATCATCTCTGTCGGTGTCACTGTCTTTGCCACGTTGCCTTTTCTGACGCTTCATGACACTTGCTAACCTTGTAGCCCATTCTTTCTTCATACCTTTGGTGTTCAACCCCATTTCCTCCAACTTCTCTCTTAGCTCACATACTTTCATCTCGCTGGTTCGAAATTCGGTCACTTCCACAATCGTGTTGGAAAGGTTCTCGCCAGATGATTTGCTACTTGTCATTTCTCTCACTAGCTTTCAAATCAGAACGTTTATAATAATCTATAATCTCTGTACTGTCCAATAGAACCTCAAAAAATTGGAACAAAATAGTGTCGGTAAAAATATGCTTCATTAAAAAGGTTGGAATATATACACAGACCATTAAAACTATTGTTGGCAGATGAATGAGAATCTGGGTTTGGAATGAAATTGGGCATCGTATTTCTTAACTGCTCTTTACGTCGTACTTCTTCACAATACATCTTAAAATTTTGCTCAAAACTCTCTTTAAAACCTTCTCTAAAACTCGCAACTCGAAACTAAAAACTAAATTTATACCTTCGTACACTATCTTATATACTAGAATTGTCGCCCTCCTTGGCCCTTAGAGATTCTCCCTTATTTTTTGTGTGGCGGAGGCGTTATTCCTATTTCAGGTAAACGTCGCGAGTTAAGAACCTTGCATACCACATATGTATGTTTAATGATCAATTTAAAAATGAAAACAACAAATATATTAAATGATGAACATAGATACACAAAATCGCATTTTTTGCTTTATACTTGGCTACTACTAATCAAACATCCTTCGCTCATCACATTTTACATGCATATAACTCACACACCGCAAATGTAACATTTTCTTTGTTCCTACTGATAAGAGAAACCGATGAAATTTGATCGTTTAAAACTTGCAAATTTGTACAGTCCTAGGGACCGTCTATTTGGTCTAAGCTCTGAAGTGCATTCGTTCAGCACGGGCCTTCTCGAGAAGACAAGTGATGGGATTTTGAAAGCCGCGAAGATCGGCGACCTCGCTACTTTGAAGGAACTCCATCAAAAAGGATATTCCTTATTGTCGATCGATGCGACGGGGCAGACGGCTCTTCATCTGGCCGCAAGACACGGGCACAAGGATATCGTTAGGTACCTCGTCGCGAGTGCGCCGCAGACAATCCTTAATATGGTTGACAACGACAAGTAAGACGATACTCGTATTTTCTCAAACATTATTTCACTTAAGAAAACATTTTTTTAGATTTCTTTTCATTTATTCACGAACGAAATGTATTTGACTACATTTAAAATATTTTTGCGTGTAGCATTTCCCGTTCATTCATTGCTATTTTTTATAATCCAGAATATGACCGGCAACAATATATAAGGCCAACATTTTTTTAAAATGTTAAAACTCCTTTCAATTTTTTTAGAACATAATTTTTTGTTGTTCGTCTATATTTTATCGCCCTATTCACCAATTTGAAGCTATCGTATAGTACAAGTCAATGAATGGCCAGGCCTTGACATGTTTGAACGTGTATGTACACAGGGAATCAATAATTTCTTTCTCACCTTCTCCCGGGGGGGGGGGTGCAAGGAGAACTTGGAATATAACTGTGGCGTTCTCACGCGGCAGAGAGAAACTGGCTTTAATTTATTGACCTTATGATGAATACATGCGAATTACAAACTTCCCAGAAATTTACAACTATAATCGTTATAATATTGTACGTATTGATATATTTAATTGTATTATTCATAGAAACGTGCAAATATAAAATTATAGTATTTAATATAACTTTTTGTCAGTATAAGGAGGTGGGAAGGGAGTGAATTATCTTTTAAAATTAAAAAAGTATCTTTTAAGAAGAAACTATTACATTAGAATTATTTAGTATAATGACTTCGTACCATCAATTCCTTGACTGATTGTCCCAATGTAAAATAAATTGTGATTCTAAAAAGAACTATGTTAAATACGTAATATAATGTTACAAATTTCCATTAAAAGATGCACCCAAACCAAATCTGTCAAGAAAGGATTAAAACAGGTAGTTGCACGACACGGACAATAGACCGATTATTAATCGCTTCTTTTCAGAACTAAACAGTAAAATTTCCGTAAGAGTCATATAGCATGAATATGATCTTTGACATTTACAAAGTAGAAGACATGGTTTTTCAGGCGTTTATATTTTGCTGAATAAAAGGGTCAACATACAAAAGAGGCCCCGGGTAAAGAGGCAGGTTAAATGCAAAGTGGAAAAGTATGACGTTTAAATATTAGTCAAAAAAGTATTATCATATATTTTGTTAATTTCATTTTTTAGTTCGAAATTTTTTTTACGATATTTGTGTGATTTTGCCGATCAAAATGAGGCCAAACACGATATAATTACGGCCACAGTTTCGGTTCAATGCATAAACCGCGCTCCAACGCTAACGACGCAAAAAGCTCTACCTGAGTGCCACTTACGAACTAGGAGACGCAGTTGAAGGACCATTTGTGAGAAGAGAGACACGATTTGAGTTTTATTTCCGAGGAGAGCGATACGTTTTGCTTAACGTCGCTAAGAAAGAAGTAACTGGACTAATAACGTAGAAGCAAAAAAACACATCGCTGGTTTACGAGCAGGCCGAGTACATTTGATAAAATGATAGATAAATAAATATGGTCGTAATTATATCATTTGGTTTGGTCTCTTTTTTATCGGCAAAATCTCACCAATATGTTAATAAGCATTTTACCTAAAAAAAAAAGGGAAAATTAAAAAAGGTATATTCCTTTTAATGATCTATTTGCGGGCAGATAATAATAATATATAAATGAAAGATTTATTGGATGTTTGAATCGAACCCGAGAAAAAAAGTAGAGCTGTCGCCCAGAAAGCGAAAGGTTCCGGGTACGATTTCTGGTCCAGCTATCCGATGGACCGAATTTTTTTCACGATCGCCTACACATAAAAGATTATTAACATCTAATAAATCTTTTCCACGGACTACTAGTAAAATAATTTTATATTTATAACAATAATATTTATACATTGTTATTATCTGCTCGTTGATAGATCATTAAAAAAAAATATATACCATTTTATGATTACTGTGCATGTACCATGAATATGGAATACCTATATACAATATATTTAAATTAAAAAAGTTATATCTTCATGTTAAGCACTGTCAAGCTTTCGCGGCTCTCTTCTCAAAGGAGTCCCGCCGCGTACCGCATTGTGTGTCATATACATGCTTGGCTGTGTTAGAAGTAGATAACATAGGCACAGTAGTAACACAGTGACATTTAAAAGGGTACTTTACAGTGACTATCAAGGTTTTACTGTAATGCACTTTTTTTCAGATCTGTGAGACGGTTTTTATCAGAACCATAATTTTTTTACATTGAAACAATCGGTCAAGTATTGTATTTAATGTTATAAAATCGGTATATGCGACAGTAACGTTAATACGAATTGTTATAAATTCGTTATCGAAATAACTTTGATGCAAAAGTCTCTTCTTAAAGGGTATTTTTTCAATTTTAAATGATAATTCATTTCTTTCCGATTCCTTCATACTGGGAATATATTATATTAGGCTCTATTACATTATGTTTGCATGCTCCTATGAATAATATAATCAAATATGTCAGTGTGTATTATAATGACCATAATTATAATTCCTGTGTTGTTCGTAAATCGCACGTGTGTTGATAATAGAGTCAATGAATCAATCCAGTTGGATCCCTACTGCGTGAGACTGGTATGGTCATACACTATGTTCTTCCTGCTATACATTCAGGGGTCAATCTCAAATCGATGATTCTGGATATACAGAATCAAATAATAGTTTGTAATAATTACGCGTGCAAACCATCAAGTTGTATAGTGTATCGTCACGCAAATGTTCTACGCAAATAGAACACACTAAACCTCCTAAATGAATGGGAATAGAAGAAAATGTTACAACTAAAAGTTAAATGATATTAGATGCTGCATAATATGCGACTAACTTTATGCAGTTTTGTACATTGGTGCATCAGGACAATGCAACTGCACTTTATTTTTAATGGAAACCTATATTTTTGACTGCGCCTGTTCATGCTGTTTTTTATACTTCAGATAAAAGTATTAATATACTTATACTCTAAACTTATTCGATAGGAAATTATTGAAGCTAGAAGTTCTTGGCATTATTTCGGTCTCTCGGTAAGTGTTCCGGAGTATCTAGATACGTTATGAGTATATAGATACATTATTACAATGTTTGTAAACATGAAGCGGCTGTTGATAGCAGTCATTGTAAGATTAAGATTTCCATCAGTCTCTATTTAATATCCGTGTGCAATTGTTTATCAACCCATTGTATCGAAATCATGATATTTATAAATAGCGAAGCAGTTGATATATTCATTTTGTGTAGCAAATGCAATCAAAATCCTACTGAAACTGCAAGCTTATATCAAGAAACAGATCGCAATTGGTAACAGCCCTCATGTTCGTATTTTTAGAAACTAGAGTCCAATTTACGTCAATACGACTTTTTCTACAAACCAAAATAATACGTGCAGAGAGATTCCTCTAAGTACATGGCAAAACATAAGGTACTTTCAACAAGGTGGTGCTTCAGCACACCATTCACAAATAGTTGACAAACATTTCAATGAAACTTATGCAGTGAAATGTATCAGTACGTGTGGACCGATCTTGTCGCTATTGCACTTATCAGATATCACACCCTTTGACTTCTTTTTATCGGAATCTCCAAGAGATTGGGCGTGTTCGCTCCGCATTACTAACCTTGGAGAGCTCCAACAACGCATTCAGCAAGAAATATCTAAAATGACAAAATGGGAAATCAGGAATGTGTTACGCAACGTCAAAAAGTGGATGGCAAAGTGTTTGAACTGCAATGGAGGATCGCTCAAACACTTGTAATGTAGGTATTCCAGAGCACTTGTCGAGAAATTGAAATAATTCAAAGAACTTTTAGCTTCGATAACTCCCTCACAAATCAGTTTTGGGCATAAATAGGTTAGTACTTTCATGTGGAGCACAAGAAACTGCTGTGACCAGTGCAGTCAGAAATATACGTTCTTACACAAAAGTGCATAAAATTAGTTCCATATTATGCACTGTCTGATGCCATTTAACTTTTACTTATAACATCTTTTATTCCCAACCGTGTAGGATGCACAATTTGTTTTGGTTGCCTAAGACACCCGGTATACCTTTCGGATTCATGTACACATGTTTTATAATTATGTATTTAAAAAACCCGGAATACTGTTAAAGATGAAATTGTTTTGCCATATCTTCTCAATTGCAAAAGTTGTAAATTTAGTTTCAATTGCAAATTTGTTTGGTTTTGATTTTACCTAGCGAACGTTTACGAAGACATTATTGTACTAAAAGTTACATTGCGTTTGGTTTATATTTAAACGCTTTACATTGCTATGTAGCGAAATTAATATATATAATATGTATACGTGTAATGTATGGTAAAGCCTGATTAGACTCTGTTTCGTACTATCAAATTTTTTCGAAATTAGAGGACGAAGGGATGTAAATATAATCAAACAAAATGTTAAATGTAAAAAAAATTGCGTACACAAAATACCAAGTCACATGTATCGTTATGTTCGTTTAGAAATTTTATAATTCTACATTGAAGAACTTTTGCAATGGTATTTTAAAAAAGTATTTATTCAAAAATAATTTCATGATTATAGAACCTGTAAAACTTCTTTAAATAGCAAAATATAGGTCTTCTCGGAAGCTACAAATTAAGAAAAATGGCTTTTTACAGCATCAACACAAAATAAGATATAAAATGTTTAAAATTATCTTACAGACAAGGATTGGCAGATTTGGAAAAAGTTGCGAAAACAAACAAAAATTAAATATTTTAAGAACTAGACATTCAATGTATCAAATTATATATACCTTTGGCTCCTCCTTAATACCCATTGCAATCTAAGATTTTTGAAAATACTGTTTTCTTACGGAAAAGATATTTCATTATTTATAACTTTTTAACGTAACAAACTATCTCTGTGCATGTCAGATGTACATATAAATTACACATAAAATTTACTATTATCTATGAGTATACTTATTGGGATATTATAAGAGTTTATATTCTACGCAATGTAATGTTAAACTTCTTAGCAATAAGTTTGAACTTCATTTAATTTTTGTTATAAAAGCTTGTAGTTTTGTAGAAATACTCAATTTGTAAATGAGTGAATTGAATTTACAAATTGCATTTGAAAGGTAAAACATTTAATTGCCTGCTGTGACCGTTGAAAAACACTTATCGTCTTTTTAAATCCGTTTCTTACTAATGTAAATGACATTTCAGTAGATTAATGATTTTTTATCCATATTGACTTCTTTTTTTTGTATTCGATCGCCCAATAATGAAATTAAAAATGGTGATTACTCTAACCAGGAGACTTCTTGTTTTCCATTTAGAGTGACCATCATTATTAACACTTTACTGACGAGAGACTTTGAGACCATACGCTTATAGCAGGCTGTAGTTATCACATACATAACACTGAGAGCCATGCCTGCAATTTTTTAGAAAATAATAGAGAATTATTAACTCACCAATTTTAGAATATGAAAAAGTGATAAACAAAAAACTAATTTTTAAAAAAATGGTCATTTATGTATTAAAACATTTGGTTTAAGACAAATTGATATATTTTTATCGTGAAAAAAGTAGTTAATATAATAAAATTAGAAATTATAGATACATATTCACAAAAGTTACATTATTAAATAATTAAATAATAGTATAATGATTAATTAAATTATAAAATTTGATGAAATTAACAAGGTAGTAGAATATTATAATTTTATTTAAGAAAGATATACTACTATGTCACTAGCGTTACAACCGCTCTCAGCTTTTGCTTTCGTAAATACGTAGTAATATATTATTTTCCAACACAGTGTTAATTCAAGTGGATCTTATTTCTCACCGAATGATTTGTTCTACAGAGGACAAACAGCTTTACACAAGGCGGCCCAGTACAAGCGTCGTTCTATCTGCTGCATGCTCGTAGCTGGCGGGGCGACACTTGCGGTGAAGGACCGTAATGATCACACACCGCGGGAGCTCGCCCTCGAAGCCGAGGACCGCGATCTCGCCGCTTATCTTCACAGTGAGCATTCCATATGACAGGGCTGTGCATTTTTTTTTTGCCAATTGCTATTTGGATATTTATAACGTTATTCACGAGCTATACAGAAGTAATACTTCGAGTGTCACGCCATCCAAAAGTGGATAACGGGTATATATTCGTAAGAGCCTGGACGTCCAAAAATGAGGTTCCAAGTTGAGTTTCTCTTAGCCTAATAGAAAATATTTTGTTAGGTATTGCGGGATAGAGTATTTCATAAAGCATTGCAGAGTGTTCAATAAAGTAACGGAAGGGCATTAAAGTTCATTCAATTAGATAACAAACTAACAGAATACAATTTAGAAGTATTATATTCATTTTCAATTTTATATTATATATCATTCAATTAGAACTAAACTAATATAATACAAGTTCTCATCAATTATGTACATACTGAATCTTAAGCACTCTCGTGATGACTTTCTTGATGACGTTATTATCTTTTATTCAGAAAAGGCGTTTGGCCCTAGGCAAAGTAATCTTTCATTTTTTTTTTAATTCATTTTTTGGCACCGACTGCTAAGGTCATTTTGTTTGGCCTAGGACCTCTACTGTTTAAGGTGGGTTCCGAACCACCAGAGCTACGGTATACATATCACATAGAAAAAGCAGAGGTAATGGGCGGGATTCGAACCCGGGTCTACCGCGTGGCAGTCTGAGCCTCTATCCACTACACCACCACAGCTCCTTTTAATCTTACATTTAAAAATACAAGCTCACATATTCGTACGCATCGGCCTTGTATGTTACAGTACGTACAATATATCTGATAAAAATAAAGAAATAACTTTGAACGCGCGCGCATGTGAGTGAAAGCAACGTAAATTATTACAACCATTTTGTTTTTCATCTATTTATTTTATACTTTGAAACCACAATATAGATGTTTCTGTACCATAGTCCGAACAGTTTTTGTCTCGCATTGTTACAAGTGCTCTTCCCTTTCTCTTGCCCCCGGTACTAGGCAGCCAATATTACAGTAAAATTTAGATTATTCGTACATCAATTACCCGAATACCGATTCGGTTATCTGATCATGGATCACAGGGAGCATTGCGATGTGTTGCTTGCAATTTTAGAAGGGGACACAAACTGCGCATAGGATGGCTATCGTGGGGGTTTCAACCGGTAAAAATCCGGCATTTTTTTGATTCTCCGTCCAGGAGATGGGGAGCCTATCAAGATTTCCCCGCGTAAAAAATCCAGACATGTATCAGTCGAGCACAGTGAATGTTCCATAATTTTCTCTCTTAGAGAGACATTCTATACTTATGTTGCCTTCCTCGGAGCCAGTCAAGCGTGTGATGTGGCGTATATTGCAATACATGGCGCGACTGCTTTGAGATGCGCACGGTTTGACGTTTCTTAACGCAATGATATAACTTCGATAGTTTAACTTTCTTAATCTGAAATATTGTTTAATATATAGGTGAGATTTTTCCAATTAAAATAAGATTTGCCACGACATAATTACGACTACCTTTTCTTATTTGATACTTATCCTACAACTGATTTAATTTTATTATAGCTCCGATTATATTAAAATGGATAGTTCGTCACACTTGAAATAATAATAGGAAAGATTTGTAATATGTCATAAATAAAAGATATATAAGGTAATATAATATTTACATTAAATTATCTTTGCAATGAATTGATATGTATGTAAATATTATATAGATGTTATATACAAAAACCCTTCAACATGGTTACAAAATTTGATGAGTTTCAAACTTTCATAACTTTACTGAGTATTTATAATGTATTACAGTTCTGCATTTTGCCCAAAACAGTGGGCAATCAATGGTCCTATGCACCCTTGAAGTTAAAAAGTGATTTTGCTCAAATTTAATACAAAAGTTATGAAAAACGTAAAACAGTTAAAAAATGTTTTCGTAAATTTTGCTAAATTGCAATATTTAACTTTTATTCGGTAGTCTTGTGCCTTTTTGTCAAATATAGACTCTTCCTACACGTGAAACGACGATGTAAGCATATGCTTCTACAATATCTGTCGAGTAATTTCTTCTTCCTCATAAATGTCACTGAAATAATGTCTTCTTTTTTAATAATTCCTTCAATAATGTCTTATGCATTTAGCAGAAGTTATGAAACTATGGCTTCCATTTCAACATATACGATAATGTATAACGATACTTTACGTATTTTTTTAACAACCCGTACTTGCAATTCGATTAAAATGTTAATAAAACCAATTATGCAATAGATATTAAATAAGTATACGTAATGGTAATTATATCGTGTTAGGTTTTATTTTGATTAGCAAAAGCTCACCAATACGTTAATAACCATATTACGAACAAAAAAAAAATAAAATTACAGAAGTTATATTTCTGTGTTAGAGACTGGCAAACCCTGTATTCTTCGGAAAAGATGTCTCGTCGGGTACCGCATTCTGTGCTATATCGAACACTTAGCTGGGTTGGATATAGATAACATAGACCTAGGAGCAGCGTAAGAACATTTAGGAGGCTGCTTTATAATGACTATTGTGGAGATATTACTGTAGATCGATTCATATTAAATAATTTTAAAGCATTGCTTATTGTTATGAGATATTACAATACATAATTCGTAGCACTGCTTATTGTTATGAGATATTAAAATACATCATTCGTGATCAAATTAATTTAGAATATAGGTTAATTATAAATACAAATCATTTCCTGTTGCTTAAAAAGTAACTAATAGTGTGAGGTATGATCAACAATGGGTCGTTGGATACAAGAAAAATAGGCACAATTGAAAGGAAATAATCTTCCGTTCATAGAACAAATGCAAAGGTTTGTTTATTTTTATGAATATCACTAGAGCAGTACAAATACAAATGGACGGCTCAATAAATGCTTTTACTTTCCGATATTTGCCTTTAAACACCGGTACTCTATTATTACAATTTGTGACGAGGTGTCACAATGACACTTTTTTTATTCTACTGTCTACAATTCCGATAGCGGATTAGGTAGAAATCCTCGTATGTATTCTTTCATCACATTATATAATAACTGTGCATCCAAAAAGTCCACGTGCGTTCCTCCTCTCAGGAATCGACAGGCATATAGTTCAGCCGTTCTCTATATTCCTAAAGGAGACCAGGCAGTCCTGTTTGTGTACAGACGGACCCATTAATTTGTTCCCGGACCCCTCAAGTGGGGCAAGGAGAAGTTGGAATACGACCGTGGCGGTGTCAGGCGGCTGGGGCCAATCGGCCCAGATTTATAGACTCTGTGATCGACACGCGCGCTATTTACAAACTGCGCAGGAATGTATAATTCTGGTTGTCAGAATACACATCGACATATTTAATTGTATTATTCATACATTCGTGCAAAGACAACATTATAGAGTCTAATATACCTTATTGATAGCCTAAGAAGGTGGGAAAGGAACAAGATATCTTTCAAAATTGGAAAAATGTCCTTCAAGAAGAAACTTTTGCTTTCAAGAAGAAACAAATTAATGGGTCCTTCTGCATCTTCAGCATTTGAATAACCTACCACGTACACACTAAATCATTAATTCCTCCCACAACCCCTGAAGAGGGGCAAGGAGAAGCTGGAATACGACCGTAGAGGTTCCAGGCGGCAAGGACCGGTTGGACCTGATTTCTCAACTCTACGATTAACATACACATTAACGTGGTTGGTATAATACATATCGACCTATTTACTTGCATTACAGGACCTAATATAAATGATTGCCAGTGTAAGGAGATAGAAAAGGAGTATGTTAACTTTATAAATAAAAAAAATGTCCTTCAAGAAGAAACGTTTGTATCTGAATTGTTTTGTATGACTTTGTAACATCAATTGCTGCGCTAATTGTTTAAACACAGTTTTTGTCCCTGTAAAGTTTCATCCAGATACAAAAGTTTCTTCTTGAAGGCCATGTTTTTAATTTTTAAAGCTAACACACTCCATTTCTATTTCCTTATACAGGCAATAACTTATATTAAGTTCCACAATATTATATTCGCCTGCTTCTATGAACAATGCCCGGAATTTTTTTCACACCTACGTGAATCAATCGATCGAAGAATAAATGAGGTAGTTGCTCGACACAGATGGTGGATGAATTATTAATCCACTTTTTCTAGAACAATAATGGTCGATCAATTGGTCAATCAATTAATCAATTAATGTTACGAGGTCATATGAAACAACTCAAATGCAAAAGTTTCTTCTTGAAGGACATTTTTTCTGTTTTTGAAGCTAACTTCCCATTAGGTTCCGTAATATTATATTTGCCAGTTTCTATAAACAATGCAACAATATATGTCAATATGTATTACACCGAACATGCTTATAAGTTCCTACGAAGTTCGTGAATCGCGCGTATTTCGATCGTAGAGTCAATAAATCACGTCCCGTTGTTCTTGACCGCTTGACACCTCTACAGTTGTATTCTACCTTCTCCTTGCCCTTCTTCTGGGGTCGCGAAACAAATTAATGATTTATTGTGTACATTCTTCCCTGATAGGTGACCGGTGGACAATCCAACTGTTTCCTCCTTTCAAGAGTAACATAAGTGTGAGCCTTTGTACTCTTCTGTGTACTCTCCTCTATAGGTATCCGAAAGCTGGGTTTCACATTCTTCTACTCTAATGGAGGACCAATAATAATATTTCGTCCTCTCCCAAAAGACCACAACAGAAAACACACGCCCACAGCCGGAATCGCGTTATTTATATCCAGTCATTACTAATCAAATGCTTATTATGCATTATTATACAGTTGATTCATTTAGCGACAAGGGTGATTGGTTGTCCTTCTCGCTTCTTTTTATGTAGAAAAAGAATTTGGTGACTTTTTCTTATTAATAGAGTTACAATAGTTAATAATATATCTGGTATTGAAGTAGATTAGGCAATTTCTAATTGTTTGGGGAATAACCAAAAACGGAAAAAAAATATTTTTCAGGCCAGGAACAATTCCAGCTGGTGACAGAGGACATGGAGAACGTTCTCTGACCGCGAGAGATCTTCGTCGTCCCGTTGATCAAAGCCTTCTAAGTCGGAGTAAATTGCAAAAGTAAATCGCAAGCCTCGCGAATATATGTTGTAAAATTACACCTAATCCCTATTTGATTCCACGGTACCAGCACCTCTGGGAAGATTTAAATATCGAGTAGATAATCGTGTACCTTCCTAGAAATAACTTTTCACTCATATTTTCCACTGATCAATGAAATGTTTCAAATGTGAAAAGAAGAAGAGAAGAAAAACTTCCATCGTCTTTCCATCGTTCTTTCTAATTTCTCTCTTTCTTTCTTTTGCCTTGATAAAGACGAGTCATATTAAATGCAGAAAATTGAAAAGAAAATTGAAAATAATCCAGAAAAAACGCGGAAAAGAAAAGAAGAGAGAAGTAAAATTTTTTCGTTTTTTCCGTTATTCGTATTAAGAGGAGCTTTAAAAACATATTTTTCTTTTTTTTCAAGTAAAAATGAATGTAAAGGAAGTGTGAAGAACGAGAAAAAGAAAAGAAAGTGATCCAGGGAAAACAAAAAAGGAGAGAGAAAATAAGGACAAGTTGTTTCGGCTTTTGATCTTCTTTTCTGTTTCTTATTTTCTTTCATTCGAATAGAAATAACACAGAGGATGAAGCAAAACAATTCCGAGAAAACAACAACAAAAAAAAAATAAAGAAGAAAAATGATTTGTTTTTCTTTTTCTTTCTTTTCCATTTTCTTTTCGGCTGAAAACGCGTTTTAAAAGAGGAAAGAAGGGAGAAGAAGGAGAAAAGAAAAGAAAGAACAAGAATCGGGATGAGGTTGGGGTTTTTCTATCTTTCTTTCTTTCTTTTCTTTTTGAGCGGATAGAGATGAGTATGTAGGATGAAGAAGAAAGGAGAGAAGAGAAAAGTGAAGTAATGGAGTTAATCTTTCAACTCGGTAGCAATACGAAAAAAAAGGGATCAACTTACGAAACACCAATTAGCTCTTAGATAGGCGGTCTATCAACGCTGCTCATTTTTCGTGGAAATTGGTTCGTTGCCCTTGAGTTTAACCACAATTAGGACGTGGTTTTCGATTAAACAGTTTTTCTGTAAATCATGCATTTTAATTTAAACCGTTATTATTTGCAATCAAATAAAAATAGATTTGATTTAAATGAAAATCAAAATATCGTTTATTACAAAATTAAACTCTGGAAATATGAAAATTCATTGTCTTTAAATTTACGAAACCGCATTAAATGAAATTCTTTCTGTAAACAATACAGTTTCTAATACATGCTGCAAGTCTATACTAAATGTATATTAAATATTTCAAAAATATATAGAATACTCATGAATATTGATCGATAATAAAAAGGCAATGTGATTTATTTGCAAATGATTTGTCTCATATCAAAATAAAACTTTTAGAATAAATAAATTTCAAATTCGAGGGAGCAAATTAATTTCCACGACAGATATTGTACTACTATCATTAAACTGTAAAACTATAACTACTATTTAAACATTAAACTATAATTACTATTAAAAGAATTATTCAATATTTATATGATACGTGAAAGACACTTCCTCGTATGCAAAAGCCTTAGTAAGCATTGGTTTAAAAGTCAACTTTTTCTAAGACAAACATTTTTGTACGTTATCGTCACGATTAACTTATTGGCCTTCATCGTAATGTTTACCTCAATATTTATAAACCATATTCGGAACACCCACGTTAGATTTCCATACATACGGTAAAATCTCGATTAGTGTCGCCTAGGTCAAAACCCAAATTTTGAAGTTAATTTTGTATAACTCGATTTCAAACCCAGCCTGAAAAGTATAGTCATCAACTTTTGTAATTTCATTTTTATTATTTGATATATTTTTTAATATGATGCTCAAATTTTTCGGATAAAAATGAGGCCAAACACGATATAATTACGAAGAAATTTATTTATTTAATACATATTGAGTAATTAATTCCATACGGTAATAAGGAAATTCCGAAGAAGTAAATGTAGTCGTAATTATATCGTGTTTGGGATTATTTTGGTCGGCAAAATTTCGCCAGGATGTTAAAAAACATTTTAGATACAAAAAATAATATTATTTCTTTAAGAACTGTCAAGCGGTGAATTATTCTCAAAGGTACGCATTGCGTACCACATCGCACCCTTGATCGGGTCCAATGAAGATAACATAGGCGTAGGGGCAGGGTTCCAGGACTGTGAAGGGTGACAGTAATCGAAATTTGATTGTATTTCAAATCTGTTTAATATTAAACAATTATAAAGTACAGTAAAATCGCCATAAGAGTTTCATAGCATGGACACGATTTTTGACACTTACGAGGTAAGAGACATGGTTTTCCAGGCCTTGTATTCTGTTGAATAAAAGAGGCAGCGCACAAACGAAATCCCATACAAGAAAGGCTGGTCAAATGCGAGGTGAATAAGTGAGACATTTAAAAACCAGCCTAAAAAATATTGGCCAAAACATTTTCCACTTCAGTTTTTTTAACCAGCATTTTTTTGAATATGTTGGTGATATTATTTCGATCAAGATGATGACAAACACGATATGATTATAACCACAGTTTCTACTAAATACATAAGCCGCGCTGCGATAATGAAGACCAAAAAGGCTCTATATGAGCGCCACTTACAAACTAGAAAACACGGTTCAAGGGTCACTTATGGGGAGAGAGAAACGATTTGAGTGATATTTGTGAGGAGGGAAACGTGTTTTGCTTAACGTTGGTAAGAAAGAAATCATTCAACTAATAACGTAGAAACATAACTACATCGCCGGTCTATTGGTAGACGGAGTGTACATTTGACATGAAATAAGATACTTATAGTAAAAGCATAACATTGCATATCTACGGAATAAAAACTAAATGCTGCAGTTCCGCCTGCGGTGTATTTTTTGATCGCGTTAAATCGCTAAAAAATTGTTTTTATTTTATTATATTTATATTTATTTCGTATTTAGAGAACGTAATCTCATTATAAAGATATATTAATGCATAATATTGTATTACTTTATATATCTGTGATTTATAGTGCATTAAAAATATATTCTTGTTATTATTATTTCAAATGTAATTAATAACTTGTGTTTTTAATGTGCCCAAGACGATAGTAAAATAAAATGGGTTGCAGAATAAGTATTAGATAAATAAATGTGTACGTGATTATATCGTGTTTAGTTTTATTTTTATTAGCAAACTCTTACCGATATGTTAATAAGGATTTTACTTTAAGAAAATTAAATTGAAAAAGTTGTAGTTTCGTGTTAAACACCGTCAAGCCGTGAGTTCTTTTCAAAGGAATCCTGTCAATATCGCATTGCGTGCAGCAGTGCACGCTTGGCTGTGTTTAATTTAAATAGCATAGGCGTAGGAGCGACGCAATGCCATGTAAAATGGTGCTGTTTAGTGACTCTTATGGAAATTTTACTGCATTGTAAAACATATTACTGTAATGAAGAAATGACTCTAGAAAAAAGATGTCAAGTGTGTATGAAAATGAAAAAAAAAAAAAACATGTGGAAAACTTTGTAAATTCGATATATGTTGACCAAGCCCTTGTCACTCAGTAGAGTATGTTTAATGTACCATATAAATATTAAATGATTTTTATTTACCACTGCGCTCGCGTGTATGCGCGGGAGAGGGGGAGGGTACGTTCGTGCGTACGTGTGTAGGTACACATACATATACAGGATAATTATAAATGCATAGAAATATTTCATAAAGTGAATCTGCCTACTAATATAAATAAAGAAATATACAAAGATATGTATGTGCTATATATACACTAATTTTTTAATTTCAAAAGACTAAAAAAAATGTTTGAAACGCGCACTTTGTTTTTTAACGCTGTTACACGATTTGGCAACTTTTGATCTCTTTTTATTCTTTACAAACAATATTGACCAATATACAGTAGAGAAAACTTGGACGTGCTTCCAATTAATCTCTGTAACTTGAATACTGAAATACATTCTTTCGTATAATGCTTATTATTTATATTAGTCTGCAAATTTACCTCCTGAAGTATTGGCATGCGTTTATGAAGCAACCTGTACATATATATGTATATAAATATATATAAGTATACTAATAAGTCGGATTAATCTTAAGAAACCACAAAAAATTTTTGAATATAACTGCTTTGCGTGTCTAAATTTGAGACAATTATTCAATCTAAAATTTTACCAACAATCAATCAATGCTGGAGGATAAATATCCCTCAAGTATTTATATAAGTCGAAAATTTCACATCGGAACTACTGTAAAATATAATAGTAGTAATCCTCAATTACTTCTAAAAAAATTATGGAAGTTCTGCAAAAATTGCAGATAATTGTTATACAAATTATAGGGACATATATTTTCAACCGTTTAGGTGTTAAAAAAATATAAAATAGAACTATAGATCGACATATCATCGAAATATCAATGAAAAAAAGACATAATAAAATAGATCCATTTAATAATTCACATATCGCAATAAAAATATATCAATTCTTTAAAAAGTTACATCCTTATCGATCCAGATAATTTTCATAAAAATTGTAGACCTATTATTTCAGCAATTTCAATAATGTTAATCTTAAAAAAAATGAATATAATAGAAACATCAACTAACGTACCTAAACATTCTAGAATTAACTTAAAATGTTCTGTGCTAGTCTGGATTCTGCCAATTTTCCGTTCAGACCGTGTACGCTTTACATTATGGGTATTAATACTTTTTCTGATGTACGTTTTTTATTATATTACTTTTATTATATATGTTTATGTTTTTCAAGTTAACTTGTTCTTAACTTATTCATTGTTTTCTAATGCATTTTATAATCTTGACCTTTTTTTTGAAAATCATAAATTTTGTCATTTGATATGTGTGTGTGTGTATATATATATACACACATATATCAAATGACAAAATTCATGACTATCAAAAAAAGGTCAAAGTTATAAAATGCATTAGAAAACAATCAATAAGTTTTATTTGAACAAGTTAACTTAAAAACATAAACACGGTTCAAATGATGAAACATAATATGTTTCAGTAATGGTAGGACTCATTTTAAATAACACATATCGCAGATCTTGTTAATATAATATTACACGCACGTCGATAATTACCAGAGCACATTTAAATAAACTTTGTTAATTTATCACAAAATACAAAATGTCATAACTTTTATCTTACAACTTCTTGTTGATTCTGCACCGTTCATTTTAAGATTATTTTGATAACAAACTTTAGTGTTCGACTGAATGTCAGAATTTGAAAAAAGAAAAGTCAAAACAGAAAAAACGGATCCTCTGGCTGGCTGGGGCGTCCACAACGTACGATCTGATAAATATGCTACACATGTAGTTTAAAATTTAATACATGACTTTACAACAAGACTTTTCAGAATAGATTCTGTACTTTTACAGTGCACTTATACTAGGCCGTTCAATAAGTCCGCGGAGCGCCGTCTATTCGTCAATATTAGAACGAAAACGTCGACGTCATTTAAATATTTCATGTTTTATAAAAAACTCGATCAAAATTTCAATATTTTTTTGCAATCTGTTAAATAAAGCCCTAGGGTTTAAAAAGCTGTGTACATTGTGGGTGCCGCATGCAACAAAAACACATTTGAATACAACTTTGTCAGCAACATTTGTTGCGTTATTTAATTTGCAAAGTTTTTTTAGTGTAAAGTTTTTAGTTTCAAACTTTAGTTTAAAGTCTTGATCTTTTATAGTTATTTTTGCAATAACAAATTCGTTTTTTGATTTCTATTCTTAATTCTTATCGAACTATTCTTATCGAATTTATTAAACAACATAGTACATCCCACACGGCCTGAACAGAAAGTAACTGAAAATTGGTTAGGCAAGGAACATGTTAGTAATTTACATGTCGCAAGTATAGGATCAAATTTGATTAAAAATTGCTTTATAAATTCCGCAGAAGAGACTCCAGATAATTTTGATCAAAATTATAGGCATCTTATTTGTTCCTTTTGGCGTTAAATAAAAAATAGAGAAAAAGAAAAATGGATGCGAGGAAAAGTGACCCATAGCCGAATAACCTCCCCCCTTCTCCCTTCATGAATTAGACAATCTCGTCTTTCTACAAAGATTTTATATAAACAGAATTTTACATATATATATAACAGCTTTAATTTTATGGCCGTTTATATACCTGTAAAACAGTAGGTTTAGAACCTATTTAGATCTTGTTATATATTGGCTCTGGAAATAGATATCTCTTTTCCAGACGTTCGCCCTGTTAATAAGATTTATTAATTAACAAAATATAAATTGACTGAAGATCTCAGAAGATTCTGATGAAAAATTCAGCGTATATAAAGCGTAGATTAAATGTAAATGTTATATGAATCATTATGAATTTATTTAGATAAAGTTTAGTGTAGATATTATATATAAATTATTATTATTATATATTGAAATGATTATCAATATTATTCAATTATATCGTACTGTTAAATCGTCATTTCGTTTTTGTTAATCCGCCGAATTAAATTCTTCTAAGATTAACAGTTCGAAGCCTCTGATATTTCCCTTTAGTTGCAAGAAAATGAAAACGATCAAAAAAGAAGAAGAAAAGAGATACGCGTCACGTTAGTACAAATTCTTCCTACTTATGATACAATGTTAAACGAAGCGATGTATGTGTATAATTCCTCAGAAGGATTTCGTATATCTAAGACTCCGACTTTATCGTAAATTTATAGTGTAAAAATCGACATAATTTTTTCGGCTGTATATTCAATTACCCTGAAATAAAAATAAATCCTACGTCTTGTTACGCACTCGATTGACTTGTCATTCATTTTTCCTTCTATGTCTCTTGGACTCAATATAATTTCCTGTATTCTTATATATATATATATCCTATATTCTATACTTGCGTGCCTGTGCGCCGTGTACAGACGGACCCATTAATTTGTTCCCTTGACCCTTTAAGGGGAGCAAGGGGAAGCTAGAATACGACCGTGACGGTGTCAGGCGGCTGGGGCCAATTGATCGAGATTTATAGAGTCTGTGATCTACACGCGCTCTATTTACAAACTGCGCAGAAATGTATAATTATGGTTGTTACAATACACAATGACATATTTAATTATTTTATGCATACATTCATGCAAATACAACATTATAGAGCCTAATATAACTTATTGATAGTCTAAGAAGACGGGAAAAGAACAAAATATTTTTTCAAATTAAAGAAATGCCCTTCAAGAAAAAGCTTTTGGATCAGAATTATTACAGATTATGATTTCGTAACATTTATCGATTAAAAAGATGAAATCAAGTAATTGTGCGAGGACTGATTATTAATTGTTACTTTTCAGAGCTATAATGTACTTTTTCAGAGATGTAAAATGGTTCGTTTCAAGGTTAAGGCACGGTTGTTGACTGGACTACAATTTATTTTACATTGGAACAATTACTCAACCAATTAATATTACGAAATCATTATCTGTAATAATTCTGATGCAAAAGTTTCTTCTTGAAGGGCATTTTTTCAATTTTAAAAGATATTTCATTCTTTTCCCACCTTCTTAGACTATCAATAATTTATATTGGGCTCTATAATATTGTATTTCCACGTTTCTATGAATAATACAATTAAATAGGTCAATGTGTATTGTAACAACCATAATTATACATTCCTACACAGTTTGTAAATAGCGCGCGTGTTGATCACAGAGTCTATAAATCTCGACCAATTGGCCCCAGCCGCCTGACACCGCCACGGTCGCATTCCAGCTTCTCCTTGCCCCCCTGCAGGGGTCGAGGAACAAATTAGTGATTCGGTGTGTAAATTGCGCGCGTATCGATCATAGATTCTGAATCTGTTGTCTAATACCGCCACTGTCATATTCTAAGTTTTCAGTGCCACCTTTAGGGATAGCGAAAAAATTAATAGTCCGTCTGTACATAACAAGTTCGCAATCGAATTGTGTACAATAACTGTAGCACATAACCTCGAAAGCGAAAGTGATGATCCGATTTTCGTCACTCACAAATAATAAAAGTAGAATAGTTAAATAATAAAACATAAAAGGATTTTTAACAACGTTGCATTAATCATGTCCGGTACGATGAGACAACTGGAGGAACGTCAGCTACCGACGGAGGTGACAAAAATGCGATGGTCGCCGAAAATGGACTTGCTGGCCATCGTAAATGTTAAAGGTTAGATTCTATAATTTTTATTATTAGTACGCGAAAGGCATCGATTGCGATGGTCATTAGCCTATGATTCTATATTTTATCAGACATTCCTCTAATTTATACCGGTAGCATGGTCGATAACATGTACGACCAAAATTTAAATCGCATCAAAACGGTTACTTGAATAATATTACATCTGTTTAATTAATTTTTACAACTATATAGTTGATATTACTTTTTATTTATAAGTTCATTTTTATAAAAAATTAAATAATTCTTTTTAGCGCCAATTGGATATATTTACTGTGAAAATTAGAACACTCATGAGAATTAATACATAAAAATAAGCGTATAAATTAATTTATAATATATAAATTAGCAATATACAATAAGGTTTGTAAAAAAAGACCAGAATTTTAGAACAACAGATAATTGAGTTCAAAAAGCATGAAAAATTTCGAAAGCTTTATTTGTATCCTCTTGAGATAAACATATATTTTGCGGTCCAGTTGCATATTTTAATCCGATTGTGGTATACAACCTATACGTGTGTAGCTATAAATCATATTAATAGATAATAAAAAGGGAACAATCAATAAGTTATAATCAATGATCTTTCAGGTGAGGTGGCGCTCCATAGATTGACATGGCAGCGTGTCTGGCTTCTGTGTCCACAAGAAGAGTCTGACTGTTCCGTAAATCTTGCTTGGCGACCAGATGGCAAGCTCTTGGTAGTATGCTATGAGCCTTCCGGCTTAATCCGCTTGGTTGATGTGGAGAATAAAAGCATTGTTCATAAGGCAAAACGCGTTGTGGACTGCACAATTGCATGTGCTTCTTGGTTATCACTCAGAGATGAGAGGTGCAATGTTTCTACTCAGACTGGAGACTTCTTTCCACCGCTTCCTAGTCTGAATAGGAGTTTTGGCCAGGAGACAGAATGCAAAAACTTTCTGTCACAAAACCTGGATGTCCTTTTTGTGAGTTATTCCAAATTTGTGAGAACTATTAATTACCATATGTCTTTACAAAAATCCGATATAGAAATGCCAAATGATATGATTGCATTTCTTTAGTTTTATGTAGAAAAGTTTAAGACAAACTGTTTGTGCCATTCTAATTTTATGTTAAAAATTGTTAAGTTACGGTATATACAAAAACTATTACAGGTGGCTTTGACATGTGCTTTCAATAATTTTCTTTATAAAGAAGAAAATATCAATTTTCTGAAAAGAAAACTTAGTATTTATACTTTTCAAACTTTGAGGATATAGAATATAAATTTAATGTTATAAAATATTTAATAATAAATAATATAAAAAATATAATTTTTGTAAACTTCGATATTTATATCATATAAATCATATGTGGAAAATTGTTATTAAGGATAATGTCTAAACGTGGGTGAAAGTGGTTTGATACAAGTATGTAATACAATGCAAACACACATAGCTGACGCATTGGCTCATGCTCATTCTTGCATATGTATCATGGGCCAATATATCAACTTGTAATAGTTCTTGCACTTGTATTATGGACTACTAGTAGCCAATGAATTTCAATAATAAAAATTCGGGTTTACTAAAACTTCAATGAAAACTGAGCATGAAGCTGCATATTGACAGAAACCAAACGTGTAATCATTTTTACTGTACAAATTAAAGACCTGTTTCTTTTAACGACTAGAGTAGGAAAACATGATTCAACATTTATTTATTCGATTCTTCCAAAAATTTGTACCACACAAACAATAAAATATTGTGATAATATGAAGATCTTTGAAGCTTACAAAAGATGCATCAGAAAGATGATGCAGGAAATTAGTTTTCTGCGAAAACCTGTCTCAGAGGCTCAGAAAAGTAACAAGTATTATTGGTGTAAGTATAGTATTGTGTTTCTAGCTTGGGCAAGAAGATGGCAACGTGTCCATGTATGTTTTTGGTATGTTTTACTGTGGTACAATAACCATTGGCAATGGCACTATAATGGAGATCAGTGGTGGATCTGGAGGTTCCATCTGGGTCACATGGAGAAATGGCGAAGGAATCACAACCAGTGTGCTGTCTTGTCCCTTATTGAATCACTCTGATGCATTTCTAAAGGTCTCTCAATAAATCCTGATACAGTATATCATGTTGATATAAAACAGATAAGAGTTTTAGCTTTATCACAATGAGTGATATATATTTCATGCAGTTTTGCAATGCAATACTTTAAATTTTCCTTAAATTAAAATCTAAATACTGCTTTTTTAATAAAAAGCTTAACAATATGTAAATCCTGAAACTTTCTTTTCTACAAAAAAGTGTTGCTTTATGTAATTGGTAGTTTATTATTTTTAGTTATAACATACTAATAACTATCAAATTATACTTTGCTTACACTGCCAATAGAAAAGCATGATTTTCAATATAAAATTGTATTTTGAGGTCGCGCGGGCACAGGCTAATGTTGATTACCTAATGGACTACCTTTCTCGTACTTTGATGGCAATATCCGAAGCCTGGGAAACAATACTCCTGGAGATGGATGAGAAACTTGCACGTTATGCGGATGCAAATCCTCCAGGAGGTGTGGCGGCTGACTTTCTGGAGCTGTTGATGATTGGAGTGCCTACACAAAACCTGGAAAACTTTCTTTTGCGGGATTTAACTGAGAAAGGACTGAAGAAACTTGGACACAGCATAGAGATGTGTTACAGTAATATCCAGGTGTGCTTTGGCTTATTGATCATTACATAAATTTTATACAGGGTGCTTCTTGTTTTTTCAAGAGGATGACAAACATAATTTATGAGTGAAAATTAGCCAATAAGCTTTACAATAAAATAAACTAAAGGGAAAAATAATTATATCGAAAGCCAATGTGCAACCATTATTACATATAAACTATATACATTCAAAGTAGTATAGACTTTTAAGTATTTAACTGTAAAATAAGATGAATTTGTGAACATTCTTCTTATGTATAAAACACTTTTTAAAGTTACTTACAAACAAATTCAAACTTGTAAAAACTATAAACTCATATATTTTAAGTTTATGTCCATCACATATTTAATTTACATTATCGTGGAGTGGGGTAGAAAATTATAGATAGGCTATTTTATGATTAACAATGGAGTTAACTGTTGCTGTCAAAACCACAGAAATCTTTTGGTTGTCTGACGTTTGGGTAAACAAACATAAAAGGGGCATTAGTTACAGCATTGAAAAGTATTGCGAACAATGTTAGTGATCTCTAAAGGTAATATCCACAGAAATTGGTGCTCAAAAACTTGACCAGCGTTGGAATGGCATTGGTATACCGCTTAGTGGAGGTCAGGGGAATGGTGCGACTCGGAGGGCCTTATGAAGCTCTTGGTTTCAAAGATGAAGGATTGATAACCGATGCGCTGCATGCCTCTGAAGCATTTCTGGCGAAATCCTCAGAGATTCAGCAGGTTATAGATCACAGCATGAGGGACTACAAAGCATTTTTCAGGTATATCTCACACAGAAACCTCGCATTTTCATTCAAACACTATTCACAATTACGGTGTTTGTTTGACATTGGTCATGCATGGTTAGCATTTCTTTGTTATTATTTCATCACTTTTGTTTATGTTTGTCAACAATGACTTGTGATGGCAAGGCAAATTAAATTTGATATTAATTCTTATACGTATAACTTTTAAGTATAATTGAATATCTACTTATTGTCCAGTGTTCTTTTGCTTGCATTGAAAATGTGCAAAAATGATTTATATTTATTTATTATGATGTTTTGATTGATTTTATTTCGTTCCTGAGTACGAGGAGACAATACTAATACAAACTCGGTTTATCTGATAACTACTTTAATGTAACAAATAATGTTCACATAACACTAATTTTACAAAGCAACATCGATTTCTATAAAATATTGAAAACTCCCACATGCTCTAACCTAATTCTGCACATCAACAACTTTCACATACTGACAATTCCAGATCAACAATTTCCATATACCAATGACTAATTCTACGGATCAACAATAAATTCCATGTATTGTTAATTATTTCCATGGATCAACATCTACTTTCACATATCATTGACAACTTCCACACTATGCTAACTAATTTCGCAGATGAACAACAACTCCTACGCACCAAATTTTTCTCAATAACTATATCCACCAAGGTGGCTCTACGTAGTAATCCTGCGCCTGACCGATGAAAGGATCCCCTCTGAAGTAAGCCGTGTCAGTCAGCAAGAACTAACCTTCATTGCTGAGTTTCTGCGCGGTTTTGACAAGACAGAACCCAGTTCCAATGGCAGCAAGGGAGTCAACTTGGAGAAACTAGGTCAATACCTGCGCCATGATAATTTGCAAAGTTGTTTGACACGGGAAGGTAGCGAATGGGCAACAATGCTAGATGAAAACCGCTGTCTACGCAACCATTCTTTGATAATTGATCAGGATCTGAGCTTCTCTCTGCTGCAATCTCACACCAAATTAGTGTCAGCTGTGCACGCAGTCTTTGGCAGTGCTTATGAAGGCCTGGCAGAACGTTTTTGTGTTATGAGCGTTTTTCTGGCACCTTGTGCCAATCTCTACGCTTCACAAATCGCAACCAAAGATAGTGGATTATTGGTGGCTACCATGCACACAGAGCGCAAGATTTTAAGAGTGTTTAAGGTTGAGCGTCTTGAAACAACACTGCACTTCAAGATGCGCACTGTTGACGTGGAGCAGAGACAAGGTACATTTTTGAGAAAATTGCACAATGTGATTAAAGTTCAAATTTTAAATAGGTAACATTTAAACAAAATCGCATTTTAAACATGATACTCTGAAAGAAGATAATATTTTGAAGATAATGCACAAAATACTCAATATGCTTGAAGAAAATTGTATTATAAACATAATATTTCTGAAGGAAGTTGCATTTCAATCATGGTATACTTAAAGAAAATTACGTTTTTGACATAATTCACTTGAAAGATGGTATTTTATGTATAATATGTTTAATAGATCATGTGTTAAGCAGCATAAGCTTCAAAGATCATGTTTTAAAGATAACTTTGAACAACATTGTTTTGAGCACAGTTCACTTAAAAAAATGTAGTCTAAGAGTATGTTTCAACTTGAATACCATTTAAAAACTACAATTTCAATATAGCACTCTTGGAATATCATATGTCAAATGCTATACAGGGTGTCCCATGCAACTGAAACAGGTTATAGCTCCTAAACAATTGGTAATAGAAGATTTTATAAGTAACGGTTAAATGGAATCATATGGTGCATAATGTGCAAGTAATTAATTTTATACATTTTTGTCCATCGGTGCATCAGAAAAATACAACTGCGCATTTTTTTTTAAATAGAAACCTATGTTTCTGACAGTCACAGCAGTTTTCTGTGCTCCTCATGAAGGTACTAACATATTTATGTCCAAAACTGATTTTTAAGGTACTTATCGAAACTAAAAATTCTCTAAATTATTTCAGTTTCTCAATAAGAGTTCAGGAATACTTACGTTACAACAACTATTCAAACACATTCCTGATGTGCCTTCCTGTAACTTTGGATATTTCTGACTGAATGTGTTGTTGGAGCTCCTTAGGATTAGTACTGGGGTGCAAATGCGTCCTATCTTTTAGAGATCCCCGCAAAAAGAAGTTGAAGGGTGTGAGATCTGATAAACGCAATAGCCATAAGAATGGCCCAAGTGTACTAATACATTCCAGTGCATAAATTTTGTTGAAATTTTTGGCAATTATGTGTAAATTGTATGCTGAAGCACTGTCTTGTTGAAAGTACTTCATGTTTTCCCATGTACTTAGGGAAATTTCTCTTCCTGTCTCGTTTTAGTTTGTGGAAAAAATTGCATTGGCGTAAATTGGACTCTAGTTTCTAAAAATACGAACATGAGGGCTGTTACCGATTAGGATCTGTTTCTTGACCTCAGTACCATTTAGATTACATTTGCTAAGGAAAATTAACATATTGGCTGCCTCACTATTCATAAATGTCATGATTTTGAAACAGTGGGTTGGTAAACATTCACATGAAATTCACATATGGATTAGCAGCTGTTTCATGTTTACAAACATTGTAATAATAATATAACATATCTAGGTATTCTGAAACACTTACCGAGAGACTAAAATAATTCAAAGAACTTTTAGTTTCGATAACTTTCTGACGAACAAGTTATCACATAAGTACATTAGTACTTTTATCTAGAGCACAACAAACTGCATCAACTGGTACAGTCAAAAACATAAGTTTCCATTAAAAGTGTAGTTACAGTTTTCTGCTGAACTTATGCATAAATTGTGCATAAAATTATTTTTCTATTATGCACCATCTAATACCATTTAACTTCTACTTATACCATCTATTCCTAATCGTTTAGGAGATATAGCATGTTCTAGTTGTGTGCGATACCCTGTATACTTGAAAAAAAACTTACATTTCAAGAACATATACATATACAAAAGTCGTTAAAAAAAACTTTGGGAAACCAACACAACAAAAAGTTATTTTTGCAAAATATCACAAAAATCAGTCATTTTTCTCCAATTGATAGGCTCAGTCCTTAAACCGACCATGGAAACCAGCATATCGGACCTGCAGTTCTACTCTGAGGAATACTTAAGCTTGTTATTGGTAAGCAAGCAGGCATCAACGCTGATGCAGCTCAGCCAGTCCAGGTTATTTGATGGCCAAGAACTTGTAAACCTCTCGGAACTCCTCTACAATGGCCTGCCACGTGCTTTTCATGGAATTTCTGCTCGTGGTTTAGCTGTCAGTGGTGCTAGAAAGGTGGCAGCTGTGCTCGGAGAGAATGGGAGGAAAATACGGTTACTAGAGACAGAGGTGGAGCCAGAGGATGAAGAAGAGGAAGAAGAAGAAGAGGAGAGCTTGATGGAATCTGCTACAGTCAGCAATAATTGAGTTTGACAGTCCTATAATAAGGATTATGGCCTAGAAATTGATAATTATAAATGTATTACTTTTTTATATCATTATATCGGAGTAATTAATAGGATCATTATATAGGACTAATTAATTGTGTCACTGCATCGCTGTGTTTAGAGGAATTGGTCTTTGACCTGAGAAAAGTTACTTTGCAATTAATAATATAAGAAGTCTCTCATATTATTGCATCAATATACATGTATTGTAAACTTTTGATAAATTGTCCCAGGCATAATTCAACTTAGAAGTCATACAATAAGGATTGTCAGCGTGAAATATTTTTATTTCAGAATAAAGCAGTTTTTTTTTTACAGTGATACGTGGAATAATTAGTTTTTTGTTTCTGAAAACACTTTTATTCTGAAGTTCGTAATTAGTTTTTCATGTAAATAGTAATCTACTGCATGAGTAGATATAAAATAAGTTTTTTTTTGAAGTTCAACACACACATTCGAAAGTTAATAAGTAATTTAATAAATAAGCTTTTTGTACCATTGAATTGACATATGGGGAATGATTGGCTTTTTTTTATCTGGAAGCACCTTTATTCTGGAACTAGAAAATACTTTTTTGTAAGAATGGTAATTCATTACATTGACGTATGTGGAATAATCCACTTTTTGCATGTAAGAACACTTAGTCCAGTAATTCATTTCTTGTACCTAGAAACGCTTTTATTCTTCTGTTAATAACTAGTCTCTCATACAAACAAACAATAGTCTGACATCCATACACATAAAATATCTAGTTTCTTGTATCTATAAACACTTTTATTCACCTCTTCTGCAACTTGTTTCTTATACCATTATACCAACACATAAACCTTAAACTTTCCATAAGATATCCACTGAAACTGAACATCATGGAATAGCATGTTCCTTTTGCATCTGCTTGAAGACCCTTGGAAAATCTATGTCCGGAGTGACATTGTCTAAACCGTTCTCTTCTGGCGTTGAAGGCACTTCAGCGTTGACAGTGCTGATATGTCCTGCGTATCTGACAGGAGAATTTTCTCTGGATTCCTCCAAATCTGTGAAAAATGCATCTTGTTAAGTCAGAAAAGCGAAATAATTACTTCACAACTGTACTTGTAGAATTATATTTTGAAAACTCAATTTGTCAAATAGAAGTAATGTAAAAGTGTAGACTGTACCAAAGAATTTGTTGATTCTTCTGCGTTTCATTGTGACAATCAGAAGGATAATGGCAACAAGCAGAACCACAACCATTACGGCAGCCATACCTCGCAATAAATTGGTCTGCAAACATACAAATACTCCTTAATGCAAATTTTGCACAGATTGTGGTGCATTGCGTATACTTTTCTATGTACCCATTTAATAATTATGATTATTAAAATACAGTATATACTTATTCAATAAGAATTAAATCAGGTATTTGCGTGACAGAGACGGTAAACCGATTATTAATTGCTTCTTTTCGCAGCTTTAATACAGTTTTTTTTTTCTGTGTTATGGTTTTTTTTCTGAACTAGAATTTATTTTACATTGGAAAAATTGGTTAAGCAATTGATATTACAAAGTCGTAATACGAAATAATTATGATGTAAAAGTTTCTTCTCAAAAGACATCTTTTTAATTTCAAAAGATATCCCATTGCTTTTCCATTTCCTTATACCGGCAATAAGCTATATTAGGTTTTATAATATTATCTTTTGTACGTTTCTGTAAATGACAGAATTAAATAGGTCACTATTTATTTACTATCATTACAAATTTCTATGCAGTTTCTATGCAATGCAGTATTCTCCTTCTCTCCCTTGAGAGGTCCTGATACAATTCAGTGATTCCAGGTGTACATGACGTACTTTCATATGACGTTTTTTTACTTATAATAGTCTGTAGATTTATACTCTGCAGTATTAAGGTGTATTTATGAATAAAAGAGTATTTTATCAAGAGATATAATGTTTCTTGTGTAAAATTACCTCGAAATCATTCTCCCAGACATCCTCCCAGTCTTTCTTGACCACAAGCTCCACTACATTGACATTTATTGCAGAATTATCAGCTATTCCCCTTGAAACACACTTATAAAATCCAGATTCTGCTGTTGACACCCCCTGCCAAATTCAATATACCTTAATGTAAACCTCTTATATCTCTTTAACCCTTTTAAGATGTAATAAACTATGTGGAATTCTCTTAATACTAAATATACCAAAAAGATTTTACTTCTTTTTTTTTTTACATATAATGCAATTTTGATGCACGTGATAAATTTCGTTTTTACAAAATGAGATTTTATTATAGAAAGTAACATTGTTGAGAGAGAATATGTACATTTTATCAATTTTTATTCTATCTTTACCACTCTTTGTACACAAGGATACAATAATTTGATTCTAGATCCCTGAAGGAAAGTAAGGAGAACTTGGAATATAATCATAACTGTGTCAAGCAGCAGGTACCAACTGGTACAGATTTATCAACTCTATGAGAAACACATGCGCAATTTACAAACTTCACAGAAATTTATAATTATGGTCATTAAAATACATATTGACATATTTAATTGTATAATTCAAAGAAGTGTGCAAACACAATAGTATAGAACCTAATATAACTTATTGCTAATCCAAGAAGGCAGAAAACGAATGAATTATCTTTTAAACTTGAAAAAATGTCCTTTCAGAAGAAACTTTTATATCAGAAATATGTTGTATAATTACTTTCTAACATTAATTGCTTGACTAATCGTTTCAATGTAAAATAAATTGTGGTTTTAATAAGAACTGTGCTGTAGCTCAAAAAAGAACCATACTACAGCTCTGAAAAAAGTGTATTATAGCTGTGAAAAGAAGCAATCCATTCTTGATAAATTTTGTTTGTGTAAAACGTTTATTTAAAATTTATAAAGTTGTACTGTGAATTTAACATAGTTTTTGTCACAATCACAATTCATTTTACATTGAAACAATCGATTAAGTAATTAATGTTACGAAATCGTTGTAGAGCATGGCTCTGATGTAAAAGTTTTTTCTTAAAGGCCATGTTTTTCATTTTAAATGATATTCTACTCCTTTCCCATCTTCTGGTATTGATAATATATTATATTAGGTTCTATAATATTATGTTCGCACATTTTTGTAAAAATACAATTAAATACATCCACGTGTATTTTAGTAACCATGATTATTAATTCCCGTGCAGTTTATAAATCGCACATGTATTGATCATAGAATCCATAAATTCGGACCAGTTTGGTCATATTCCAAGTGCTCCTTGTCCCCTTCGAGAGTCTGGGAATATATTGATTTCCTATGTATTCATCACATTATTTCTTGGTTCCTACTTCTATTTTTGAGCATTTCATTTTTTTCTATCATATAAAATAATCTATATTTTATAATAGAATATAAAAATATATGCACAATTATTTCTACTTTTTAAAAAAATCTACTAATCTTTAATCCTAAAAAATACATATTTTCCAAGATATTTCTATCTGTAAAGAATTTTAAAGTGTTAACATGGTTAAACACCAAAGAAACCTTTAACAATCGATACTTTACAAAATATTTTTGAATAGTATACAGGAAAATAAGTATTAGGCCTGCATAAAAATATTTGCTGTTTTAACCATTATTTTTTATAACGAAAACCCAAATAAAGCTTAATCATTGAACATGTATGATAAGACCATATTTATTAATTTTTTCATGTTGCCCTTTCAATTGAATAAAAATGATTATTATTATTTAAATCATGGATACTAGATATAACCATTAACTGTATTTGGAAGTTACTTTAGTCAATTTCTAAGTAAATGTGCAATATACGATATAGCTCACTAATCTGTATTAATACATTTATTACCAAAATGCATTATAGATTTGCATTCATGTACGTTTAGAATTTAGTAAATGTGAATGGAATGTGGTCTTCCAATGTGTAATGGTAATGAATGTTTTAAATGAAAAAATTGAAACCATATCATTACTCGTATAAACAGCTGCCCAGTTAGAACCTCATAGTTGTACTTGTTTTCGTCCAGAGAATTTCCAGGTCCGATGATGTTCTTGTCATCTGTCAGCTGCCAGAACATGAAACGGTGCCGATCGTCGTTGCTCAAACATGGTAACTCTGCCAGATGGCCAGCGGACACTTCTTTTACAGTTACCGTGGCATGCGTTAGAGCCTCGAAGACCAACAGCGGCAAGTAGAATAATGCGAAAAGTTCAAGCATCATCTACACATTATAATACAGCCTCTTAAAAATAGTACAGTTTATCATTAGTACAGTATGATTTATTATCATTTCATCATAAAATTACAATTTAATCTGTTATAAAATATTGTAGTTTATCATTATTATTATATTCAGTTTAACACTTTTATCCCTTTAAAAGTGATATGATTTGTTACCGTTACATCTTTTAATCATAATTTAATGCGTTGAAAACCAGTATAGTTTATTACAATTATGCCATTCTCCTTCATCCTCGGTAAAACATGTGAATTTGACATGGTGATTAACGCATAAAATAATAATTCAATCTGTTAAATGAAGTTAACCTGTCACCTGATCAATCAAGAAAGGTCTTAAGCATACGTTTTATTTATGAATATTAATAGATCAAATGTCAATCAGTATTATTATTATTGTTATTATTATAGTTACTGTATTTCACAATATTACATTAAAACACCTTGGATAAATAACAACGATGATTAATGACAAAATTAATAACATGAGATTCTTATTCATGAACGAAAAATTAATTCCATCATAATTCCATTGTATTATTACTTTTATTATTATTATTATCATATTGCATTTAGATCACCTTGGACGAACAATAACACTTATAAGTGAGAAAATTCACTATGTGGAGCAGCCGTTCATTTGCAATGAATAATGCTGGTTAATGAGAAAATTCACTACACGTAAGATTCTTATTTATAAGTGCACCGGTTAGTTGCGTAAGGGCAAGTATTTATAGCACATAGATCTGGCAGCACATCACGTTAGCATACCTTTATCCAAAGTATAGCACGCATATGTGGATACAACCAACATGTTGAAAGGATGTCACAGATAAAACCATAACACAATGCTGTGTTTACACTACGAATTAAAACATTGGGCAACTAACACATGACATAGTACAATAGATGTTTTCAAGTCATGTGTATGCCTCAGACATATGTCTGATTATTTGTAATGGCAATCTTAAGATTTATCGAAAATAATGGACAATATATTTTAGTTACACATAAGTTAAATTATTTCTAATAATAATCGATATTCTTCAGTCAGATAGGTACAAACCAATCAATTCAAATGATGATAAATATTCCTTAATCATGTGAGTGAGTAAGTTGTAAAAATTCACTAGAAAGAAAGCGAGGATTCTGCTTTGAAAAATCTTAATTCTGTGTTAAAAACAATCAAGCAGTGCATACACACAGACCCATTATGTCAATCCAAATTAATTCTAATAATAATCAATATTCTTTAATTACATACATGTATTATATTAATCCTGATGTCTTTATCTTTAGAAGACCAATTAGTATCTGGAGTGTTGTATTAAGTGAATGAAGACGTCGACAGCTAGGGCTGGCAGAAGTAACCAGAACGGTGCAAGGACAACCTTGGCAGGCAGGAACCATTGTGGAGCCTCAAGCTTGAGACAAACCAAGATTTGGGCGCTAAGTTTCATGAACACAGCAGTCATGTACCATATCTGAAAAAAATTATTCTGTTTAAAAAGCCAATAACATTTTGAAAAATATTTGATTGGAATACCATGCATCACAATTGAAGAAAATGTTAAAATTATTTGTCATGTATTATGCCTGGATAAAATTTCATTTTGTTAAAAAAATTACCTTATTAGTTCATTGATTTTTAACCCTTTATGTGTGGCATACTCTTGCACGAAACCATCAATTTATACAGCATGATATTCATAAGGTAGTTGCTGTAATTGACTCGCACATCATAATGCTCAAAAATATAAATTTCAATGCGTTTATTTATATAGTAAATATAAACGTAATTAAATGTAATGAAAAAATTTGGAAATTATTAATGAAAAACAAATTTAATTTAATATATTTATTGTCATTTTTACGGTAATGCAAACGATTTAACAATCAACATATAAATGATAAATTTTTAAACATAGATAATTAGTTAGTTAACCGCAACATAACCTAGATAGATCAGTTTAATAACACAATATATAAATATTATTAAAAATAATTGAGACAACGTACATATATTCCTTTCGCATATAACAAAAGATCTTCAAAAGTGTATGAAGACGCTCACAAAATTTTCCAAAAGTACAAAACTTATCAAAAGTGATTTATAAAAAAATTGAGACTTCAAGAGAACAGTTCTAAAATATATTAAAAATTAGAAATGTATCTATAAAACATTTAGTACCGGAAATTAATCTATAGAAATTTACGAACTCTTGAAAATAATACTCGATAAAATTTAAACTTTTTGGAGATCATTCTGGATGAAATTCCGATTCTTTGAAGACAGTTTTAACCTTTAAAAAATGCAATAACAAAACTGAAAGACACGTACCTCCCTTTGGAGGCTAATAACGCGGCCGTTCTTGCAATGCGATATCATGTTGAAAACAATGTATATCAGGAGGATGTTGTCGTAGAGCCACATAGGCACGAAGACGATGAACCAGTTCCATTGAATTCTCTGGTCGAGCCTTAACACCAGAAGAATTAGAAAAATGAGAAGGTTAAACCAGGTGAAAAGTGCACGATGCAAAACCGCCATCGATTAATTTGTATTGTTCAAATAACAAAAGCACATATAAGGTATAGAGTAGACATAATATATTAGTGTCCACAGACGAGGTATAAAGAAGATCTAACATCTTATGGGACTTAGTGTCCTATGTCCTGAAATACCGATTGCGTAAAACATCAGACACTTTGGTATGTCCTTTAGGATTTAGAGCAGTGAATTTAGGCATTAAACTGTATCCACCTACCAATCTACGCAATATCAACAGAAGCATGTATTAAAGCGTGGTTGCTAAATTTGCTTTCAGACATTGCCACTATTCTGCGCTCATAGAAATAAGGCCCTATAGAATGGATAGACGAGCGCAATGATAATCACTATGCGTTTTGACAACTTTATATTGTCAATAGCGAAATTGGATGAAAGTAAACCATTCTTTCTATAAAATAATTCAGCAGTTATAACACAAGCAGAAATGACAAAAAAAAACAAGAGAAATGTACATAACGAATCAATAATTTTTTTAAGAACCGCTCATGGGGAGTAAGGAGAACTTGAAGTATGACCGTGGCGGTGTCAAGCGGCAGGGACCGATTGATTCAGATTTATGGACTCTATGATCAATTTCCGCGCAATTTACAAAATGCGCAAAAATGTATAAATATGATTGTTACAACACACGTTGACATATTTAATAGTATTATACATAAAAATGTGCGAACACAATACCATAGAACCTAATATAACTTACTGCCAACCCAAGAAGGCAAAAAGAGAATGAATTGTCTTTTAAAATTAAAAAAATGTCCTTTAAGAAGAAACTTTTGCATTAGAGTTATTACGTATAACTATTTCATCGTTAGACTGCCTCGACGTAATAGTAGCAGGAGAAAGAAAAACAACATGAAACCGCACGGCCATGGTGATATTTAAATGATTTACATATATTGTATTTTTTACACGAAGATGTTCAAAGAAAGACGTAATATTTTTTCATGATTTTTTATTCTAAATATTCTCTGTACAATTATGCATAATGTTAAGTGGCCCGATGTTGCAATTTACTCCTTAAAACTTTACAAAAAATAAAAATGTAAGTTTTTGTAGCAAAAAATTAAAAATTGTTGTTTGACGAGTTTTCCAAAAAGGAGTTATTGTACTATTGTTGCATAGTTCTCCCGAATGTGAATATTACAATTATTACGCTTTCCTTTCATTAACATGTTAAAAAAAATTGTTTTCCGAGTCCCGAGAAGTACGCGGGTGGTCCGATAAGTACTTTGTCTCACCGCCCGACGGTGCCATTATATAAATATAAAACGATAAATATACTATCGTGCAATATATTCTCGTAGACAGCTATTGTTAAAATTTCAGCCAAATAGGACTCGTAGTTTTGCTTTGGTCGGGTTTGAAAGCCGGCAATGGGTGCCGCCTTTGCTCACTCCGGACAAGCGCATCCGTGAGACTCCGCCGTCGCCACTGCGAAATTGGTCGAATTAGGCTACGAACTGCTGCCTCATCCACTGTATTCTCCAGATTTGGCCCCGTGCGACTTCTTTTTGTTTCCAAACTTGAAAAGGTCACTCGCCGGGCAGAATTTTGTCGAATGAGGAGGTTATCGCCGCCACAGAGGCCTACTTTGAAGACCTCCAGAAAACTTTTTTTTCAAACGAGTTAAAGAAATTGGAGCATCGCTGGGTAAAGTGTATCGAGCTAAAAGGAGACTATGTTGAGAAATAAATCGCCACTTTTCCAAAATTTTCGTTTTTCTTTTGTAGGCTAAGTACTTATCGGATCACCCACGTATATAGCGCTGTCCGTGTTTCACATCTTCTCCGGTAGAGGTGCTGATTTCACTCTATTCATCGAAAATCCGTCGGAACGTTTATTTCCTCAATTTGAAATAAAGCGTATGATGATTGTGATATTTATATTCAGAAAAATTCGGACAATACGGTAGCTATAACTTCTGTTGAAAAAGTGATCAATCAAAATAGTTCGCTCAAGAAACGTGCATTTTCATTTTCCATTGAAGTTTCAGCGAAATTTCAACATCGGCCATCGCTATCTTGTACTCTGGAGTATAATGTGTCTTTTAAAACAAAAATCGCGAAGAAATATAGTGTTTTCGCTGAATAAACGTAAAGAGCGGGTAAATCTAGCATCGATCGTTTATATCTCTTATTCCTGTTCCACACGTTCTTGTCGCATCGATTTGTTTTATTCTCCCCGTAACTTTTGAAATTCTCCGCAAGAGACCCCTAAAATCACTGAAAAAAATCAGGGGTACCAACAAACTCACTACTGCGGACTTTTAATGTAGCAAATAAGTTACAGCTTTTTATTAATAACCGTGATAATTTATTTTGATGCATTTAATTTTGTTGGGATCGTTTCAGCTAAGGAAATGACTGCCCGTGTCGCATAGTGGAGCGCCATATCTGCTTTAGTTATTGAAGTAAATGTATTGGTGTAATAAAGTGTACTTTATTACAATCTAAAACTGCGCATTTATCGTCGGAGCCGTCGAAGTTGTTGGACAACATCGATAAATGAATAACACTGTTTTTACCGCTTTTAATATAATTATTGTGAATGAATATATATATATATATATATTAATTTATTTATATTTCCTAATATATTATAATAATTATATTATAATTTCCTACATATATTTCCTAACATTCTCTCAGCTCTATTTGCTTTTCGGACGTACAAAATACACGCACACGCACACACGCACACAAATGCGCGAAAGACGAAAGAAAACGCAGGAGCAACACCGAGGTTTATACCGCGCGGTATCGAGGTGGGACCAGTAGCTCTACCAGTATTTATTAGATGCGTGTAACCGCGTACGGGTATCTAATTAATCGCTTCATTGTGTCGGCGGTGGAGAAACCGCGTTACTTGCTGAACGATAGAACAGCCGGCCCGATTTTGTCCCCCCTCCCTTAAACGGACGATCGGCCATTGGCAACGGCCACTACGGCCAAGGTTTTTGCGCCTCCGCGGTTTCTCGGCAGCCGGGTAAAATAGGTATTTTCGAGCGGCCGCTTGCCGGCCTGCAATTAATTATGGCGCTCGCGCACGGATATTTCATTTTGGCGGTTGTTTGTTTGTTAATTAGCGCCGTAGCGCTAGTTTCGCCAGAAATTTAATACGGCCGCGTATCGGCGCCCGGATGATGACGGAGAACACCGCCGGCGCGCATTGATGCGCTCAATCTGGATTCATAATTACTTTTGTGCGGGGCGAAATTATTCCCCGATTTTACGGGCCGTTCGATGCGCGCGGAGAGTGGCCCTTCGAGCGAAGGGCACCGTGCTGGCCTGTAAACGCGTTTGCCTTGCAGCACAAAGGGCTTTGAACACTTGCATGTACGGGGATATTACTGATATGTAATACATATCCCGTTGGCGATATGGGGAGAGCCACGGAGCGTTCCGTATTTTGTGGACGGGAATACAATGAAGATCGTCGGGTCTCTCTGGATTGGATTATACTTCTTTTGGGTTTGTTACGTTAATTCGTGGATATCGAAATTTTGGTGGACAGAGTAAGGGATGTTTGAGATATTATATTAGGTGTACATCTTTGCTTTTTCCGAAATTTGAAGCTTTGTTGTAATGAAACTGGTTATACATTTGTGATTCGAAGTATCGTCCGTTGTTGGTCACGGCGGGAGCAAAGTTGTATAACTAATAATAGCTGTAATATTACTGACTATAATATTAATGTATTAATTGTTGAAATATTTTAGGTGTTTAAATACTTGTAAACGAGTACGTCTTATGAATTCGAAGTAAAAGCGTTTGCTATCGTTTACAATCTCTCATTGGAGAAGACTTTTTAAATATTCTTTTATCGATATAGTCGATCGTAATAAAAACTAAACTTGTATTCGTAATAGTTCCTTGATGCTCGTCGAGTAATTTAACCCACGTGCCCCGGACGTTAACAATTAATCATGCGGTCAAGTTACACGGTCCATACTTTCCGCCAAACCGCGATATTAATTCTGCAGGTTGAAATTAAATCACGGTGATATTAAACGCGGCGTTTAGCCTGGCGGTATTATATATTGAAATATTTTGAATTATCGAGGCACCTCAAGGTCTCTAGGCGCGTGATAGACGAAGCGGAAGGTATCATTTTCTCCATTAAACTTTATTATTAAAAATGAGAAAAAACGTTCAGCCATAAATACTCTACAAGGTCTCGAGATTTTGATCGCCTTCATCAAAAATCTTTATATGAACAATAATATTTTCGTGTCTCAGACGCATGCGATATGTTATGCATACCAATGCATTTACTCTCAAAGATCAAACTTGACTTCACAACACGAGACACTCCTTTCTTCCTTTTACATCCTAATTACACATCGACTGTATTTTTTTTTTTCGATCACCTCTAACTCCTGCCGCCTCTGTTCCCCCTAATTCCCCATTGTACATATGCATTGCACAATATGTATTAATATATTCGATCGCATATTTGAGAATCAATCATGGTAATACTTCCATTTGCCTAAAGATCCGCATGGCACCTGGAAGCAAAGACGAATGCGCGAACAGGAGGACGCGGGGAAAGTACTAATTCCGTATGAAATTCAGAATTATGGAAAATTGCGCAGCCTCGCTCCCCGGGACCGCAGCAATTAATTATTGGTACGGCCGTTACTTATTACTAATTATGCGCCTCGGCGAGGCCATCCGTACCGCTTGTAGCAGCATCCGAGACGAATCTTTCCACCGGATGGATTTTCATTAATGGCTCATTAAACATCCAACGACCATCCGACGTATCATTACCGTCATTTCCTCTTTATTCTTTATTAACACGTTGAGGGCAGCTAATAATCCCCCTTTGCACGCATAACTTTTTTAAGGCCGGGCGAATTTATGAAGGTAAGTCGGCGCGGGCGGAGGAGGTGGCGAGTGCGAGGGTGCGACGAACAACCGTCCTAATCTTGTGATCTATATGTCGCTATAAAGTCAATCATGATCAACTGTCCTAATCTCGTAACCTATATATTACTGTTAATACAGTTCTGAAAGCCCGGGACTACTTGGTTGCAAAGTGTAGAAGATCAAAGACATGAGATATTTGCAGGGAGAAATTGGAATAAAAATGCGTGTGGTAAAGGTAGGATATGAAAAGGAGTCGCATATACGATTGAAAAGCGTCTTTTAACATAGTCTTTCTTATTCTTATTTTTTAACATTCTTATTTTCCTTTACCCTCTGATGTTAGAAAAATATACATTTGATTTTGTGTCAGCAATAGGTTTGTACATACGTATCATTTATAGAGATACAAATTCGTATTCAAAGCATTTTTCGACCATAATTAAATTTTGATATTCACATGAATATTAATAAAATATATATTTGATCGCAGCCGCATAATTTTTCTTGCTTGATCGAAAGCCGGGGCAGAGCTTAAAAACAGCTAACAGTTTTCACAATTGCATGTATTAATTTCAAAGACGCGCCAACAATATGCTAAATTTCTGGCAAATAATAATTTTGAATAAAGTACCTCACGATGATTATGCTACAACTCTCGTATAGTTTAAGGAAATACTCTACGTAATGCAAGAAAATCCGCGATCCGCAAAGTACGCGTATTTTCCGCAGAAATGAGAATCTCTCTGGTGCATTATGAATACGCTAATGAGCCATTACGCGCCTTTCTAGGAAATTTTGGGCTTTAATGTTCGCTAGTAGGAACGATATAAATAATCAGCCTGAACTCAATTCCCGACATAAGCCTTTGAAGCTTAGTGGGTTATACTCAGTCCCACTTAACGTAATAACGATAATGCATGGTGGATCAAAATTGATCCCACCTTCCCCAGAGCACTATATCCTTAAAGCACATGGATTCAAAACGCTATTCGCCGGTCGATATTACGCTACGCACGTACCCCGCATTGTCTTAATGCTCATCCTCCCTTTTAAGCATGATCGACGTATCTATGCTAAAAAAAACATATCAGTCTAATCGATACAAAACTTTCTCCAATAATTTATATAATTTGCATTGATTTACATACATCGCTTTCTCAAATCACTCGCTCGTTAGCATTCATGGAATTAAGGGGATTAAGAGATGAAACTCTATCGTGAACCAACTAAACATCGATGCTTTATTCTTACAGGAATATGTTTCGCGCAAAGATGGAGCGACTAAAAATTTAAGGCGCAATTCCCTATCCTCTTTTTGCCCAGACAGGGTATTGTCCAAAATTTTATAGCCCGCCAAGTGATATCGTTAATCCACTTTCGTTATTCGAGGCATCATAAAGAGGAGAGAACATTACCGCAACGGTGATTAAGTTTTAGAGCGCAGCCTTAATGCCATGCACTGTACCGAAATTCCGCGATTACGGTTAAAACGCCATGAATTCACCATTTTACATCCAATTTTATCGTAAGGGAAATAAAGAGATCCGAAAGTGGTACGGTTAAGTCGCGAAAATTTCCCTCGAATGTACGGATTATGGAAATCGGGGCTCGCTTTGCCGGGACGCGCGGTTTAATCGGCTATTTATTAACATCCCTGGGATTCAATAATGGCATTTGCATTTTTTCGATCGCAAATTTCCCGGGGATACTTAAACTTCCGTTGTAAAAGCTTTTAAGATGTCTCTAGCTGTATTAACTTCTAACAATGTATGGACAGAAGTATTCGATGAAAAGCTGTGATGCCTGAAACAGAATTCGTAAGTCGCTCAATAATCCTGTGAGAAATCAATATTCTTCAACATAATGTAAGTATCGATTGAAGAATAAATTATTTCTACATATATCAAACGTTGATCAACGTTGATAAAAATCTTAATGGTTAAATAGGTTAGGTTTGCTACGCAATTACTTCATTTTTGTAATCTCATTGGATCAGATTATTTATTATTCAGAAATTCTCCGTGATTTATTATTTCCTCAGTCGCGCTTGTTAAAAATATTGTTTTTTTCGCATAATAACAGTACGGGATACGTTTCCACATTAATTTAATTTTACTCTTTCGACCGCTGCTTTCGAATGCGCGTGTAACTATTATACTCTTAGAAGTCATTCCTTGGGTACTTATCGATTGAATGGGTTACAGTCGTAACTGTAGTTATATTAACACAGACGAGGACCATTAATTTTTTTCCGCAGTCCTAGCCGACAGGCACCCTATAATCGATTATTGAATCAACTTCAAGTATCAGATGCTGCTCTGTCAGATTGATATAAATGATCAGTCTTTGGGGCGTATCCTTTTATCGAAGCGCTTCCATCGACACGTCTGTTCGCATTCGAAGGTTCGACGAGGCAACGAAAACCTTCAAAGGCTAGAGAATATTTTCTACTTGCACCGTTATGAAGTCACTCTTGTCGTTTCCAATCTCGAAAAAAAATCCATCGATCGATGCCTCGTTTTCTGCTCTTCCTCCCGCAACCGCGACGTTATCGATGCTCATTTTATTTATCTGATTTTACTAAAAAAATTAAAGCAGTTTTGAGGGCCGTTTGCCACTCGAGCATCCGGCCGCGTAGGTAATTGAATTTCGAGCTCGTGAAACATTTTGAACGGGTGCGCAAGGGCGGCGCGTAAATTCCAGAATTTTTCTAGCTCATTTTTCAGTTGTTTAACTCGCGGAATATTTCAAAACGAGCCCCGCCAGGGAGATTGCATTTACGCCGAGACAAATACGACGCGCATTCATTGTTCGGAATACGGCTCGCGGAAAGCTCGCTTGTGATTTAATGGAGGCTCATTAGGATCACGCTAAAATTCAGTGATTATCGCGTTGACGCTGTCCATCCGCTTAAATTTGTACAAATTACCGTAGTTCAGACTTTGCAGAGTAATCTCGTATCGGTCGCAGAAAACTATGGTGCTTTCTGGAAATAAGCCCTCGATTCGAATATTCACAGTTCCGAATTTCACTCGTGGAACGCTCGCGCGCGTTTTAAACAAAGTTAAATAAGATTTGAATGTTTAATTATCCTAACAATAGTACTTTGCTCGCTTCCCAGTTCTTTGCCCTAATCATATTTATACAAGACGATTATGTCGTCTCTTCTAATATCATTCCTGAAAACATATTAACAAGTTCACTCGTAACACCAAAACTTCATTCCAATACAACTTTCGAGTATTCGTGTATTACAACTCGTAATAAATTTCGCATTACGCTCAAAGCATTTCTAATAAATACGAAAATCAAATAACACCACAATTTTAAAACTACTCTCAAATATAACAACTCCCTACACGCGTATACCTAGAGCAACACTTTTCAATTCCATCTAAGTAACCCCGAGTAGTCGCGCGACATATCCAACGAGTAATATTCCAATAAAGCATCAGCTCCGTCCTGAAAGCAACGCTGGGCAGAGGCTCAAAGCACGCGGGAGTCCTTCATCATTTTTCGTAGTCCAACGGGGCGCGAAATTTCATACGTCCAAACCCCCGATAGCCGGCCACGTGCTCACCGTGACGCAGGCTATCGTGACGCCAGATCGCGGCAGCCCGGCGCAAGAAAATCCCCCAAAGCCGCGTCGTACTTTCATCCTGGAGGGCTATTAGTAGATTGAGAGTACGCTCAATGGCGTTTTGGAGTCGCGGCAGCCGCGATATTTGCAAAGTGTCCCGAACGACGCACGTCGCGCGCTCCAAAAAGCGGGAACACGTGACTTTCGCATCGAGCCAGAGGAACATTCCGCTTCGCGCCGCTATCGTGCGCGATAGCATTCGGTCTGGCGTCACGTGACCAGCAGGATGGGTTTAATTATTTTAAGAGTCCCGCCAAAATCGCGAGAGGCGGCACGTACGTGGGCCGGGGGAAAAATATCGCGCTAAAAATATGAAGCTTTTGAGTCAGCGGTGACGTTAATAAATGAATCCGCGGAGGATCTCATAGCCATCTGGCCATCGCCTGCTACAACATTTATCACTTCATAGAGATTAGCCGCGGCGAGTTTTCTTGCGCGGTGACTCAATCGCGCTCCCTCGATCGCGGCCTGGAATGTACTGTGTGCAGCCGAGAGACCTTAATCGTTCGTGATATCGAAGATTCCTAGGAAAAATCGAGAGTGAAATACGTCCTTTTCGATTTTTTTATTAGCTTCTGAAAGATTTACTCGTATCCGAGAATATAAAGATTTTCTGCTCGTAGCTCTGTCCGCTATGGTGATCCTAGAAGCGAAGAATAATTTTCCTTATGTACCAAGGTTTGTTCTAACAGTTAAAAGGACGGATACTATCTATTGTGATAAAGGAGAATTATGTACTTCAATGTACAAATATCCTTCTGACAGAAAGTCTTATATAAGAGTATACTTCAACACGACATCGCGCATTACGCTAATCTTTTCTTCAAAGATTAAAACAAGCATGAATTTCTTGGAAGAGTACTTAGGCATCCAAAAATCAACACCAAATCTGTCTTCCTCTATTCACGAGACAAAATCTAACAGAAAAAGACGGCAATACTTTAGTAACGCTACACGAAGAACTATAAGACCAGACGCTGAACAAATGTTTTCTCCCTTTTCCCGAGAAGAGTGCATCCACGTTGAAACCCTGTCAAAGGATACACCCCCGCCATTTCGAAGGGCGATGAAACTCGGAGCCCCGCTCGGCCCGTCCTTCGGTCATATTTCACGCGCAGAATGGTCCTCTTATGGCGAATCCACCATAGTTTCCCTCATAATCGCCGAATTTCGGTATAACGGCAACGCCACGCGATCTTCCACGGGGGATTCTAACGATCTCAGGTAATCAAGTTGTCCCTCGATCTACGGGGATATTATAAAAGAGATTAACGTCGTTTTAACGATGGAATTTTGCCCCAGCCACTTCGACGATTTCGCCCGCCTCTCCCTCGGCACGAGGGGATGCAATCTTCCCCTTAGCATGCCTCTGCCCATGGAAATAAATCATTAAGCCCCGTGGTGCGCCTCCGTGTTTTGCAGGCGCGTATCGCGTTCCTCTCTCGGCTCGGTCAAATTACAAATTGTCGGCGTGTAGCGACGTTAATAACACCGAGGACGAGGCACCCGACGTGGGAAAAAAGGCACGCCGTGACGAACATTGGGTTTTGGCAACGAAGTATCCTCGCGATATCAGCAACATTCGTCGCGACGATCCAACGACGAGGCCTCCCTACTTAGGGAAGATTCGCTTTAAGAATTGCACGGAATGGGGGCATTACGTGTTACGGAGCGCGTGGGATGATTGGAGGAGAGAGAGTGACGAGTACTTCTTGCCGAGGAAAAAAGAGGAACTGGGGAAATTTAGGGTGATGCGCGAAGTGGATATGGAGCTTATAACTTTGGTTATATTTGAGATAGATATTAAGATAATAATGTTTCTACTATTAAAAGGTGCGTGTAATCGATGAAAAATTGGAAGCTTTATTGCTTCTACTTGGCGTACGTTGATTTATAGTCGAGTATTAATCATGCTACGTTCAGGTATCGCAAGCGACATTGTAGCGGTACATTGCGCTAATTAAATGGCAAAATCAGGCGTAGAGCGTGCATCGTCGAGCGGGTATCATTAGCTCTATATACTGGCGCAACATTTCGTGTAAGTATATTACAGCGTAAAGAATCGAGATCCTATGCGAAAAAGCGTGGACCTCGTTACGTCTATTTGAAGTGCATTAGCGATTCCTACTTAATCAAATTATTTTTAAAATAATCTCATACCTACTACTACCTGCTACTATCTACCATGTGCATACCTGCTCATACATGAAATAATCGTAATGACTCATACCTCATCACATTGGTTTAAAAGTATTCCAAGCAGCATTGTAATGTCACGGATACTAATTAGACGCAAAGAGTAGCCATGCCGCTCGTACATCATCAAACGGGTATAATTACCTTTGGAACACCGATGCAACCTTTCGCGCATTCATATTTTAAGATAAAAAAAGATCAATATTGCTCGCGAGAAATCATCACTCCCGTTACTTCCATTCGAGTTATATCGAAAACTCATACTCGACTCTCGGTCGTCCTATCGCAATAACGTTGCGAGCAGTATTGCGATGGCACGGACACTAATTAGGCGGAGAATCCAGACGTAGGCCGTGCAAATCGTCGGAGGGGTATTATTATCGTTGGCATACCGACGCAATGTTTAGGCCGACGATATTCCAGGGAGGAAAATCGATAGGGATCGCGAGGCACCGAGTAACAGAAATTACACCATCCTCGAAGGAAACTGAATGGAACACCGGCCGGTTTAAAAGTCCCACAGATTCTGCACTCCATATTCACCATTTCGCACTATACATCGATCCTCTTACACTTGAAACTCGATCGTTCATAAATCAAATTCACGCCTTTATAAACAAAACTTATCCTCTCTCAATTCAAGCCCTTCGACAACATAAAAAAATCCCATGCAAAGTCATCATCCCTATGGAAGAAAAAAAGAAAAAAAAACACTTCCCCAAACAAAAAACGCATTTTCCAAGGGGATCAATATCTCATTCATAAATCGGACAAACTTCATTCGCTTCGACGACATAAAAAAATCCCACGCAAAGTTATCATCCCTATGGAAGAAAAAAAGAAAACACTTCTCCAAACAAAAAACGCAATTTCCAAGGGGATCAATATTTCATTCATAAATCGGACAAATTTCATTCGCAAGTGGACTAAAGTGGTTTCGCAAGAGGATCCATTCGAGGGGGTGAATCTGAAGTGCAAAAGGGCTCGGTTTCGAGTTGCAAAATCCGCATTAACCCCGTGCGGCCGCCTTTTGGCCGCAGAGATTCGCGCTGGGCGCATCCAGAGCGGATGGCGGTGCGTGGCGAGCGCAGCAGGACCGACAAAGAGGACTGGACGAGGGGAGGGGGGGGTGGCGAGGATCGAAAGCGGGATTATAGGTGGGTGGACGGAAGAAGAGGAGGAAGACGAGGCAGTTGGTAGGAGGTAGGGTAGGGGAAGGGGGGCGGTAATAAGCGGGGCAGGCACGTAAGAGACGCGGAGAGGAAATGGCATCGGCAAACGGCGCTTGATTTCAATGGAATTGGCTGCATCAATGCCAATTAATTAGCCGGTAAACTCCCAACGGTCGTCGGCCTCTGAGTAATTTCATTAGTCCCTACAGACGAGAGCCGTTGAATAAATAAGGTCCTGTTTTCATCGTCGTCGTCGGATGTTTCGGTGCCGATCCCTCGCGCGGGTCATCCTCTAATCGTTCCCGATCTACCTTCCTCGAGCGCTACGCCTACCGCCGATAGGGACACTCAATAAATCTCATCCCCGCGGCCAGCCAGGGCCGCTGGCCGATGCTCGAGGATCAGCCGCCCACGGTTTTTCCAGCGTGACTCTACGAATGCCCCTTACGAGCACTGCTTTCTTTTCCAGCGTGACTTTAAATGCACCTCGGAGCACTGCTTTCTTTTTCAGCGTGACTTTAAATGCCCCTTTCGAGCATTGCTTTCTTTGCGAGCCTGACTTTAAATGCTCCTGCAAGCACTGCTTTCTTTTTCAGCGTGACTTTAAATGTCCCTTTCGAGCACTGCTTTCTTTTCCAGCGTGACTTTAAATGCTTCTGCAAGCACTGCTTTCTTTTCCAGCGTGACTTTAAATGCCCCTGCGAACACTGCTTTCTTTTCCAGCGTGACTTTAAATGCCCTTGCGAGCACTGCTTTCTTTTCCAGCGTGACTTTAAATGCTCCTTTTGAGCACTGCTCTCTTTTCCAGCGTGACTTTAAATGCCCCTGCGAACACTGCTTTTTTTCCAGCGTGACTTTAAATGCCCCTGCGAACACTGCTTTCTTTTCCAGCGTGACTTTAAATGCCCCTCCAAGCACTGCTTTCTCCAAATCTTCGCTCCAAGGACGCATCTCGATCTCAGCTTCCGTGCAATGGTAAATCGCGAGGGATGCGATCGTCGCGCGATCAGAGAGGCCTCTTGCTCAAGACGCAGCACTGGTTTTCTTGGGTGGAAATATAAGAATTCCTCGAAGGCGATTTTCTGAAACCTCCGTACTTTGGCCATATCTTAATCTAGGCTCCCGGTATAATCGTAAATCGCTACTAACAGGACCTCTGGGCGATGATAAAAGGCCCGCCGCCCGGCCCGCTCAACGAGGCTTTATGAATCTTGCGTAATCGGCATTCTTTTCAGCTCCTCAAGCTCCGTACCGTATCTCAATCTCGGCTTCCGTGTAATCGTAAATTACGGTCCGCTGCGCGATCGTCAAAGACCCGCCGCCCACGGTGTAACACTGGCGCTTTCCGACTGAGGTGTAAGCATCCTCTGTAAGCGACTTTCTTTCGAATTTCCGTGTTCCAAATGGAATTTAACACTAGAACTACCAGCCACTTTCTGGGCATACTTAGAACACCACATACATCTTAAAAAAAAAAAAAACAAAGGAGAGTAAAAGGAAATTCCAGTAAATGAATATAATGATCTAAATACTGTATAGAATCATTGAAAATCTCAAAAAATACATCGTTATAAAGTACAATGATTTTTTAAAGAAACGACTGACCAATCATTTTGACTGGTTTGGTAGTGTTAAGCGCGGTTGCTGTGCTATTCGAAATCGCGCGCGAAGGATATGAAGATCGATAGGGTGCGAGGACAAGGGTCCGTGCTGGTCGAAGCTGGGAGGAAGAAAAAGGGTTAGCAGGATTATGAGACAGCTCTCCTCCTCAGGATTCCAGGCTGCGTAGAAAGGCGGATTCTCCGCCTCGCCTTGAGCAACGCTAATATGGCTCCTAGGCGTAAAAAGGAGGGAACCTGAATGGGACGAAATTGATGGCGAGCCTAGGCCGTTGTCCATTTAAGGGCCGCTCGGCCGGTAGGTGTTGGAAGATTAATAGGAATTCACTCGTGAAAACCTCGCTGGACGTTCGAGTATTCTGTGATTACACGCCGTTTCGGGGGGGGGGGGGGGACTCGAGGATGGGGAGAGGCCGAAATATATTAGCCACTCGCGTTCGAATAACGTCATGATTTTTCCGCGTCAGACTTTCTTAGCATTCACGTGCATTGTCCGCGCGTTGTATTAAATTATGCAACGCAGGAACAGGTTCGAGCGTGTGTGATGCATACAGATGCACGTGTTCGAGGTGTATTAAAGTTTGTAATAAAAATTAACTGCCACGAACTAGAAGGTGTAAATAATAGTAGCTCATTGTTGAAGTGCGCTTGATAATAACTACGAAGAGAATTTGGAAGAAATCAGAACGCAAAAGCGACTATTTTATTCTGAATATATTCGTATTCATAACTATATTTTACTAGAGAATATTGCGCGGTGTATTATAGAGAGGTACCTGTGTTGCAAAAAGTTGCGGTGGCAACATTAATAGATGCACTTGTTTGAGGTAGATTAAAATCCTTAATAAAAATGATTTGTTAGGAACAAGAAGTAAATGGTAATAGCTAATCGCTAAAGTGCGCTGAGTAATAACTACGAAGCGAAATTGGGAAAAATAAAAAGCCAAAAGCGACTACTTTATTCTGAAAATATTCGCGTTCATAACTATATTTTGCTAGAGGATATTGCTCGGTGTACAGTAGAGAGATAGCCGTAGCAAAAAAGTTGCGGTGCCAACATTAATTCTTCGATCCTTCACAATTCTCCGAGGGTTCCGAAATATCGTATCAGCTCGCAGCATGCCGTGCAGATTTGCGAATATCGGCTCTTCGAAGGTTTGAATAGACGCGGCCCGGCACTGTTAAACGGCGCGATTGTCGATCAACGCGCAGCGCGAGTGATTAATGCCTCTACGTACCTCCATTTGCGCGGCACAACGACCACATTCTTCTGCGCGTTTCACCATGGAAGATCGGCTCGATTCGGTACGCTTATTATTTACAGATGCGGGACGTAACACAATGTAATGGCGTAACAATGCGCTTTGCCAGCCCAGATCTTTGGGCGGCCATTGTCGCGGCCTGGATAGACCCTTCGTGCGACGAGGAACTTCGGTTCCAGTTCTAATCAATGAGAAGAACGTCGAGGAGATCTCTTGCCAGAGCATGATTAGATCTGGAATCGTCTGGAATTCATTATCGATAAGTTCTACAAAGGACTAGTTCTTCCGAGGCGTCTTACCTTCGGACGCTGCCAGGAATGGATCTTCGGCGACTTGTGAAGGCTAGAATGGGGCTTTGAAGAATTAAAGTCACATTTATTCCGACGTACTGCACCTGTAATTTGTTAGCTGTTCGATATTGAAGCTGGCAGAATAATTTCATCGATGGTCGTAAAAGTGAAATAGCTCGATAAGAATTAGAAAATGTGTCTTAATATGGAGGATAAAGGGACTTTAGAATGTGGCGTGATGTGAGAAAATATTTCGCTTGCTCATTAAAGTATAGTTTGGATTTTCTTTCTTCGTAATGAGTCAATTCATTTTATTACGGATACATTTGATTGCAGAATATTTAATATAATTGTAGAAACAAATTTTTATATTGAAAGTGAAGATACTATATAAAAGAATTTCTTTATATAGTGAAATATTATATAAAAGAATTTCCATTTTTTATTTTACCTTCAAAACAAACGTAAAATCTTTCTCCACGATCCCTTGTAATATTACAACAGAAGGCATTAATCATCGCTGCAGATGTTAATAGAGCATTAATTCAGTTTTTGCGATACAATTTGTCTGAAAAATGAGAGTAGCTCCCTGACCTATCCGCGTAACTATTTAATGAGCTTTCACGTTCTACAAGATTCATACCATCCACCCTACCATTGACTCGTATTACGACTCTCTTCCAAAATGGGGATCATCTCGAGGTTATTTTCTTAATTGAGTCGGCTGGAATTGAATTTCCAAACGCTCTCTAGGGACAGTTTTTGGCGGAACAGGGGTTACCTCGTGGAGTATCTCTTTAATAACATCAAAAATACCGGCTGTCTGTGAACTCGCGGAACGTATCAAAACTCCAATAAAGCTCTTCATTGTCAACGATTTTTCCTCTCACTCTCCACAGCTTTTCCTCCAAGAGCTTATCATAAAAAAAAAAAAACTCTTCCTCCTTTATTCACTGATTTTCCGTCCAATAATAGCGATGCACAAGTAGTGTATAAAAGACGATAGTAATCGACGGTGAAATTTCCACGATTTTCGTACCGCTTCGTGATTTTCGGTACACCGCGTATAATTGCACGGCCTAATCGAAGCAGGGTCTCCAACGTTGGGGCGTCCACCCTGGGCTTTCGGCCGAAAAGTAGCCGGATTAGCACCCCATGCAGAAATATCGCGGCTAATCTCCCGTAACGTCGCAGCGCTCCAACCGAGTAAAACCTTAAATCCCCTGTTTGCGCGATTCTCCTAACGATATCCCATCCGCGGATGCGATACGCCCGGCATTATTTACACCGCACAATGGAACCGGCCGGCGACTAACGATACCGACGTGAATTACGCCCAGTGGCTTCTGACATCGGCCAATGCCCGATTTTCCATCGGACAATCAACGGCCATCGACCGGTTTTCTTCCGTTAATTCCCATCCGCATTCGCCCCGATAGTAGCACAATTAGTGCCAATTCTTCGATTTTATCAGAGCCCTCCACAGGGGCCTCCCATTTCCGCTTTAATGAAAAACTGCCAATTCCGATCGAAAATTGAATAACCCGCGGGACCATCTTATCGACTCTAGTATTATTACCGACGTTTCAATTCTGATCGTTTTTAATTTAATTTTTTATTAAATATAATTAATTTATTATATTTAATTATTATTAATTTAATTTAATCACTTAATTATATTTAATACAAAAAATTAAATAAATCAGGATTAAAACGTCAGTAATAAATATTTGAATCGAAATAAATATTTACATATTATTGCAACGAATATAATTTAATTTCTTGTATTGATTTTAAATTAAAAAAAGAATTACAAAGCACGTATGTGTTCGATAGGAGAATATATGGAAATGGTGGATATAGGTAAGGATGAATGAAGATCAGTCGCGGAGACTTATTACTCATAGTTCAGATCACAGCTTGCGATCGAAGGATTAAAGCAACAGGTTCTAAGCAAAGTGATCTTGGCAATTGGCGCCGAGGTATCCAGAGAAAAAGGAAGTGTGCGCTCGGTCACGCGCTAAAATACGAATACGATTCTCTACTCACCCCTCCTAACGATCATGCTACGTGGCAATTTCGCGTGGATCTCCGGACAGGGACATTTCTTTGCATCTCTGCGCGTAAAAAGTGGGCTTGGCCGAGATTAATGTAGGAACTTTGGGGAAAGAATGGTTGGGCCTTGGGTATGGATGACTGCGATGTACACGTCCGACGCAAGATTGAGCTCGGTCTCTTGACACAGCTTGTCCGCGAACGTACGCGCGGGTATCTTGTTCGAGGATCGGTCGCCTCGAACGTCGCGGTGAAAAATCGAAGCCGTCGCCTCCTCGCGGGAGCAACGTCCAATCGAGAAAATTGAGAAACGTCCCGGGCCCTTAGCGGGTAAAAAGGCGCGTGCATCGTTTTATGAAAGTGAAGGATCGCCCACGCGGCTCGTGCGTTCGCGGCATTTCGACGTGGATGGACGTTTAACAATTTTAATACCGCCGTGTCTTTGGTCACTATGATACTGTTGTATGGACAGTCGAATCTAGTGGTAGCACGTTGTATTGTTGTTCGATCCATGAGCCATGTTTTTGGAAAGAAACGGTTTAAATGTATGTGCAAAATTGTTTTTGAGCTTTTGTGGAGGGATGGAAGCAAAATTGTGGTTTTTTTTTGTATTGGAATATAGAATAGTGAAGTTATATGGTGTTATAAAATCATTTGCATGGCGTGTTAAATCAAAGAAATGGTTTGAGGATTAATGTCAATTTATAATTGACGAAAGAAAGAAAGGAGAAAAGGAAAAAAAAAATATATATATATATATATAATTATATATATACTTATATCTACGGCCGCTGACGTGATAAGTTAATGGCTTGCAGCAAAAATAGTGATCGTCTTAATCCTTAGGTTTGATACGAAAATCCACGATTACATTTGCACCAAGATTTCTCGAATCTGAAACTGCTACGCGAATGTCACTGCAGGGTAAATATCGTGGAAATTCTTCTTTAAACCCATACTGCCTGGCAAATGTCACGCAACCGTGTATTGCGAGTAAAATATATCGCTCTTTTAAAACGCATTACTCCGCAAATACTCTCGAGACAGAACCCAATACCAACGATCGAAAGAAAGTCTCCCGTGCCCGGCAACAAGTATTCTCTGGTTGCACTTTTATGAATTTCTCCGTAAATCAGAATATCTGGAAGCAAACCGGATAAAAAATAATGTATATCTCAGTAATTCCTTATAAAACAGCCATTTATCTTCCACATTTTTTCCCTGAAATTCACTACGGATCTGTGATATCGTTTGCAGGTACAATGTTTATTAACAAGTATATAGAGAAAAGAGTGGTAAGAGCTTCAAACCTTTAGATATCTAAACTAAAAATCGAACGCAAAAGAATTAATATAAATTTCAAAAACTTATATCAAAAGCTCTTCAAAAACAAAATTTATATCATTACTCAAAAGCAGATACATTTACGACCATAATTATCACTGCAATAAACTTAAACGAAAAAAAACTCTTCCTCCTCTATTCGCTACTTCCTCCTTTACAAACTTATCTTACAGATCCTATCTATCAAGAAAATATATATATATATCTGAAAAAGCAATTTACTTCTGTCGCAGGATGCAATCGCACGGTTAGAAACTCGGTCGGATGGATACGATGGACCGGCCGCATGGGACGGTGCGTCGTGCGAATCAGAGCGCCCCTCAGGGATCCTCAGGTTAATAAAAACCCTCTAACCCATTCAGACCTGAATTAATATTAAAAAAAAACTGCAGGTGATAATCGTCCAAATGAGACGAGAATACATTTCTTTCAAAAGCCCTTTTTGCTACGACCAAACACCTCGCGCAGCTTCAAAATTTAATAAATGCGCATCATTCTGCATACACGATCGACACGAAGACACCGATGCGCCTTCGATCTGAATTTGATCGGTGAACATTGATTCTTTGATCCGAAGCAGGTGATCGAGGTGAAGATCAGGAGATCGCAGGTGGGCTTCCTGAAGGAGGCGCGATGCGAGGGCGCCTACGTCCAATTCTCCGACGGAGCAGAGGACGTCGAGGACGAAACCGGTCGTTACTGCGGACACGTAACCGGCAATGCAACGAGGTATTTTTAGAGCTGCACCTCTTAGCATATTACCAACCCATCGGTTAAGGGCTGGGCCGGTACGAAGATATGTATGAGAATGATTTCGTAACCATACCAAAGTGATTCTGGATTGGATTAACTTCTTTAGTATCTTCGAACTTTTTCATATGTCGTTTGGAAATATTTTCACCATCTATATCTAATATTCTAATATATATA
>JBCFXI010000830.1:0-102648 GCA_038496175.1 Ampulex compressa
GTATATGTATATAAATATAAATATAATATAAATATATATATATATGCACGTATAGGACGACCCGTGGCAGAGATTTTAAAGATTTTTTCAGATATGCTGGGGCACGCATATCGTATTGAGTTACCGCGAATGCCATAGGAAAGTTATATCTCCTCTACCAGCCTATCCCTTCCTTCGGCCCGTTCTTCATCCACGATCTTCTACCTCTTTGAACTTGTTTCGTTCGGTCTCTGGTTTCGAGGAAACACGCCGAGGTTTCGGGGACCTTTATGGGTATGGCTTAATGGCCGGGTATGCGGTTAATGTACACAAACACCGCCCTCGAACTGGTTATGTCTCATTTACCGATTAAGATTACATGACACGGGCTCTCGCGTGGATTCTTATTTTCATCGGAGCCAGAGCTTGGAAGGTGGATGTTTTTCTGCGACTCTTTGTTAACTCTGAGTGTAAAATATACTGCGAAACTCAAAGGAAACTAATTGCCTAAAGTTTGATTTTATGAAAACTTTAGACGTGCTTTAAAACGAAACTCCAAGGATTAGTTGGATTTATCGTGAAACATAATGCAATTATGAATCGCGTGATTGTATCGAGTATGTGCAATGTATAATGAAATATATAATGACAGTTCAATAAAATGTGGAGGTTTGGAATTCTATGAAGAATAGCAGAGAGAAAGCGTAGTTGATTAAAATAGCGATAATATCAAAGAGTTAGAATTTCTGCTTTTGAAATTTAAACTACAATTCTAATAAACAACATTCAGGTTGTTCAAAAATATAGTAGACTTCTCAAAATATATCCGGCCTAAGCAACACAACCGGGACGAATGTTCTGAAATACTTCTGCAATACTCATTACCTTTTTACAGGCATAAATAAACAAGCCTTCGCCTGGTACTAAAGCCCTTGACAATTCCCCCTGAAAACACTATTATTATTTTACGCATTCAATCTTATATTAACATCTCCAAAAAAGAAACCGCTCGGCACATTTGATTAAGGAATTATTTTCTCAATAATAGATCACTTATTTGTCCAATCCGCATCCTCTTCGATGCCATCATCGCTCTCGCTAAACGCTCGACATGTGATGTAGACACACGAGAATCGAAGTCCGTGCAATCGGCAATCTGCTGAATTCGCTACCCGATAAACGCGCGAGTATCATGAGCGTATGGGATCGCGATTAGAAGCGGTAGCCAATGCAGTCGCGTCGTCCAGCCGAACGCACCGTGAACGCTCTTGGTGGCACGCACACGCGTGCAGGAGAGGTACGATAACGAGAGCCGCTGGCTGCATCTCGTCTTCGTACCGGATGCGACGATTATCCTCCACGATACATCGAGTCGATCGTTAAGGTGATGTCGGCTCAGCCGTTCGTGGAAAGAGACCCGGCATCGAGCATGAATCCTCTCCTGTACGTTGACCAACACCATTGAGGAACGTCGTCGATGCTGTGCCGCGGAGGCTGCTTATTGGATGTAGATTATAGTCGATAGAGATGCATCGCATGCGGCGTTGACGAGGGCTCGGATATAAGCGCGGAAATACTGCGGACACTGAGAATTATAAACTCAGCGCCGTGAACGGCCGCGAGCTGGCGAAATCTGTCGGAAGGCTATGACGCGCGATAGCGGTTAACAGGATAATTGGAAGAATCAGAATCTGTCACGAGGACAGTATGAATTTAGAATGATCAGCCGTTAGAAATGCATAGTGTAGATTTTATAGGCCATAGCACGATGATTTGTAGAACTATCGGTATTATTAGAGTAGTGAGTGTACAATGATATTAACCCATTGCCGACCGTTCGAGAAGATCTATTCGTTTTACGATGCATCGTTATGTGTACAGGATGTCCATAAATGTTTACCCTGATAATAAAACAATGTAACTCTTAATTGGATACTGTAAATGGAACATGTGTTGTACCGCATATGCCTCTACTTATTAAGTTTTGAACCTTACATAAACATTTAGTACAGATAGCATACTTCAATATTTAAATCACATCAATATGTGTATCCCTGGTAACACGCAGAATATTAAGCCGGTATTCAATCTCTTGCCATATATTTTGCAACATGTCCAGTGTGATCGTGCCAATGGCATCACTGATGCGTTGTTGCAATGTCACAATATCAAGAACTGCTGTCTTGTACATAATATTTTTCACATATCCTCAAAAAAAGAAATCTAAAGGGATAATGTCGGGTGGTCTCGGGGGTCATAGAATATAACTGGGGGGGGGGGGCATAACTGTACAGAAACTTCATGGGTTCCCTAGTCGACCTGTAACAAAAAACAAACGTTATCATCATAAATATAATTAATATTTAACCTTGAAATCAGGGTAAATATTTATCGATCCCAACTAAAAAAATCCAAGCACCTTCTGCTCAGTGCCCAGTGTGCTCATAACCCAGAGTCTCGCGGAACGTGTACAAACTAATCAGAAATCAACCTCCCATAATCCACCCCCGTTATCGATCACCATTAGCAAGAAATCTACTCCGATTCACGCCTAGATCGGGAGCAGCCCAACATCTCGAATCGCAGGATTGAAGTAATTTAAAACAGTACTGAAAATCTGTCGAAGAGGCGAGGATATCGGTCACCGGTGCCCCCCGGGTTTTAATGATCTCGTCAAACCGAAGCAGACATCGCCCCGTTCTCGACATTCGCGGCGCCTTTTCTTCGGCCTCATCGTTTATTCCTTCCCGGCATTGTCGTCCTCACCGTCGAGCCGACGTCCTACGAACGGGGAGGACGGAGGAAGGCGGACGTAAGGGCTCGCCATTATTTATAATTTTCCGCTCCGTAGCGCAGCCGATGCACTACCGTCGTCTCCTTGTGTTTCCGCGCCTTGAAAGAATAGCTAAGGTCGGCCGGTCCTTTTTCTTCCTTCCAGAGGCGCATCCGCTCGTTGCGGCCCAGGGAGGACGCGAAGAGGCGGCGGGGGGTGGAAAGGGGCGGAGGTAAAAAGGGAGGAAGAGACTCTCGTTCGCCCCCGCAGCCTGGAAGAGGCGTCGAGATGTCCGTCTCGATAATACCTGAGACAATGACCGACCGCCATCGTTACCCGGCTGGAAACGCGCATTCGCGATGGCGAGGACACTCTTACACCTGGAATCAATTTATCAAAGCCCGAAGAGCGCGCAGGGGCTGAGCATCGTCGACGAACTTCCAGCTTCCTCCGCATGCGTATTGTCTCTGCGTCCGTAATGGCGAGGTTGCGGGGGAGAAAGACCGGAATTCCGCGATCCATCTCCGCGCTTTTCTAAACCGAGTCTCTCTCACTCTCTCTCTCTCTCTCTATCCGACTTGAGGTTCCTTACCTAACAGGCATTTCAGTCAGGAGTGGCGATAACAAAGAAGGGGATATCTGTATTGGGAACTAGGAGGTCGCAGGGGGCGAGATCGTGAACGGGTATTTCAAGCATTAAGGGATCGGTTAGAGTTTATCTTTGGTTGTTTGCTGATCGTAACGTGGCAGATGTATCGATGATTAGGTTGTACTAGCTAATCTTCATGTGTTATATAAATTCGTATCTTTTTATATTTTATACCGCGACTTTGTGGAAGTTGGATCTAATATTAAATTGTTAATTAGGACATGTGAGTCGAGTGATTATTAGATAATATCTTCGAGTTGGATAAATTGCGATAGTCGATAATAACAATATAATGATTAGATGCATGGAAAAATAAGATATATATAATTTGCATTTTTGTACCGATAAAATACTATATTTGAGATGTTGTTGATTTAATTGTACATTAATATATCCAAAAATCGTGTTCGTACTGAGTTACATGAACTTATAGTTAAACCTGAACAGAAGCCGAAAGATAAATTGCCTTACTAATCTACTGTGTGTAAGGAAATAACAAGGCGTGGAGATTAAGCGATGGTGTCTATATCTTGATACATTCTGATTGCACTCTAGCTTTGAGTCGTTATCCTTTTAATCATAGTGAATAGTTTTCTCTCGAACATCATCAGCATATCAATCGTGAAAATACAAAGTACGCCAAGCTTTTTCCATTTTCACGTGAAAAGCTGGTATAAAAACGAGAACGGTATCCCATTTTCCTTAATAAGAAGTATCGAAAAGAACATCGCGACAACGCCATTCGTCGAGGATAACGATCGGTAGCACTGACCAGCGCAAACTTGGTACACGAAAGACATCGACATTACTCGCGTCCCGTATGCTCGTACAACTGGATAAACCCGTTAGAGCAGCGAAAAATTAAACCTTACGGTCGTATCCCAATTAATTTATGCACCGCGCAAAGCGTGCGTGCGTAAAGAAAGTCATTTGTGTCATCTCGTTTTGTACTTGCCTCAAAGCCAAGACAAATCGATGGACGATCGAATAAGAAAAGTCGGACATACCGCGCGGACGATTATTCCCAGACAGGCCGAGCCTTTGTTCCGAGGTAATCCGCGTATCCGTGAGAAATGATATCCCACTCCTCGCGGAGTATGAAAGATTCCCTAGAATTCAGCGTTTCTTGCGGAGGATTAAACGGCCTTACAGCAGGAGCAGAAGATCAAAGATTCGTTACGATACGTCGCCGGTTCGAGAAGCACGCGAGGCGGAGGCAAGGCCTGGTGGGGCGTAAATCTCGAGGAGGGTACTTCTTCTGGGACGCCGCTAAGCCATCGTCATTAACGTCACATCGGAATAGCGCGTCGCGAAGGCGAATAATCTTCGCTCCTCGCGAGGCTGACGGACGGGCGAGGCTCACGGAGAAGAGAAACGAATGCGGTAACTCGCGTGAACCGCGTAGGCCGCCTAACGAGCTCCTTCGAAGATGTGTACGACGTTCCACGCCATGCTCTCGTTATCCTCAGCCACCGCAGGACCGACGAGCACGGTGGCCGTGTGCGTGAGCCCCCCGTGGGCCCTTCCTCGCCGTTAAAGGGTGACTTAATCACCCTGTCGCATCTCGAGATCGCGGCAAAAATCCGCTATTAAAGAGCGTCCGCTAAAACGGTTTCGACGAGCCACGTGAGGATCCCGCGCGCTTTAGGAGCTAATTGCGCTCACACTGATCGGCGATGCCGATAAGACGTTTACGCGCTCATCTGCCTGATCCGATGAGAAAATCACTTACACCCCTGAGAGGAAGTCGATTTTCAGGGGGCTAGATTCCGTGAGCATAGAGAGAAGATTCTTTTGGTAGGCTTTGGGGTTCTCTCTTCGAGGTTTTGATGCCTTGTTTGGTTTATGTATTGATCGACAAGGTTATTTAACGTAAGACCCACTGTTTGCGAGGGATTTGGAGTTATTCGGTTTGTGTTGAATGGCTTGGAGTTTGTGGGGGAGTATGGAAGTATTCCAGGAGAAAGTACGAGTCATTTATGGTATCATCGTAAAGATTATGTATCGAGACACTGATAATTTTGTGTATTTCAAGGGGGAATTTCAGTTACTCGTTTATCCCATTTGTTTTAAAAGACGAACAATGCAGAGTTTTTAAGAGATTTTAAACGATCAAAATGTATGCGCAGTATTTCCTTGAAATAGAAACTAACATTTTTTTTTTTTGGAAAAGTAATTTCCGTATACTTACTTATATAAGCACTGGCTAACGATACAATTTTGTGTAATATTGATATTATTCGTGCAATCATTTTGGCATTTTAGCTGCTTTTATATTTACCCATCGTATCTAATCTATGATCCCACCAGATAGAAAGATTTCAACAATGATGAATAATCCCCAAAATTGGAAGAACACAACCAGCTTTTAACCGTCGATTTAAAAGCGCCAAATAAAAAAAAATGGTAGACCGCTTCGAATTTGCATGCTGGACGATAACGTCCAATTCCTAATCGCCACTACGAACCAACAGGTTTCACTGCCATTTTACAACGGTCAGGACTGTGCGAAACGTCTTTCCACGCCAGTTTCATCCGCGTTCAGGGACACGCGAGAATCGGAGGGAAGCGCAATAGGGAGTGGAAGCAAGGTAAGCCGCGGCTGAGACTTTATTTAAATAAAACCGACGTAAACCTCGATATTACCGTTTGGGTTTATGCATTCAAGTATAACACGGGCCATTCCACTTTTAATGATCGCGCGTAAAGCATTGGCCTTGATTAAACGAGACACAAACCGGGAGACGTTGCGCGACGTGCACAATCGTATCGTTCCAAGCCACCGCAGGCTATCTGCGTTAGTGATCATACGTTTTATTTCAATCCTCGTCTCACCCTCGCGGCGCTGTCCCGTCGAATGACTCTTGCCATTAACCCTTTCATTGCCACGGCCGCCTGTAAGGATCGATTATTAAGAATAAATTATGGGAATTAACCGTTTTAATGCTATTGGTGCTTACTGCCATCTTGCGAATCTCCTTATGGACAGCTGTAGACCAATGTACGTGCTTAAAGAACTTTTTTTTATTATGCGCTATGGGTATTTAAAGTTCCATACGATATTCACGTATCTTGTGTTGAGAATGTTCGTCGATGTTTGAAGAGGTTTTCTGATGTATATCGTGGACGTCTACTGAGGCTATAGAAAGTCACTCGGCGTATGTTATAATCGTTCATTGGCGCTATATGATTTTTTATTACTTTTTTAGTCTTTATCAACTGCTGCTGAGATAAAATTTCTGAATAATTAGCCGACAGATTGATTGGTGCGTCGTTTTATTTACAATCTGATATTTGTTTTTAATATAGCATTTCGTTGGTATAATTTTTGGACTGTTTAATACCGATATATAAAAAATCTATATTACGCAGCATCTGATTAATACCATATAATTTTATACGTTAAGAAAAAAATAATAAACCGGATATATAATTCAATGTTGTGATAACGTTATAAATCGGAACTTCACAATGTATATTAGAATTATGTATTCAGTACAATAGCGTTATAACTAAACATATTTTAATGTAAATTTGCATTAAGGATTAAGTTATTTCTCCTTAATTTAAGCTGACTTCCACTTTATAAATTTGCAACACATATGTAAAATTGATTGGCAAAAGATTTTAACAGTTTCACGTACAAGCCAATGAGACTTTATTCACTACATTTAAATTTTACAATGTATCCCGTCATTATTATTGTTGTTACTCCTTTGAAACAATATAGCATTACACTACACGTACAAAATATATAAAAACAATTATATTCGCACAATATTCTTTATACAATTGCAACTGTCTTGGAAATACACATTAGTTTATTGTTTGTTCGCGGAATTTCTCGGTTATTCTTCAATCAATTTACAATCTGTTATTTCATTAATTACGCGAGCCTTTCGCCGAGGGAATATGCGTGAGGGAATGATCGCCAGCAAGAGGAAGCTGTGCTTGAGCCCCTGTCTCGTATGGCCGAAATAGTGGGAAGTGATAACGATCAACGTTTCGACGAAACATTTGTATTACTGCGACCGTCAGCGATAGAGGCTCGTCATATTACTGGCACAATGTAAACAAATGTCTTTGATTACACGAGCAGGAAGTGACTTTGTTGCAATGTCGGTTATCGTTGTGGCCTGGCGTATGTAAATTAGATATGCTATGCCCAAAACAATGACACAAAGCCTGCTTGTGCGGAGACTTTTATTGAGATTGTGTAATCGGTTAATATTATTGACCTCAAAATTGGAGTTACTATATAGTCGACTTTGAGCTTAAGCATAAAATATTGCTTTGTTATGATTGAATTATAATTTCAATTACCTTCTCCGACCTTTTGACGACTGATGAAATAAAATAAATCTTCATCATTAAGTAAATGAATATCTACATATTAGTGTAATTTTTAAAACATGCTAGAAGAAGTCTTTAATATTTTTGAATACATTTAAGTAGGCGATTAAATATGGTGATAAATTATCCGACTTCAGAATAAAATATTTGCACTGCTGGATTCGCGGGATATTAGCCGAGTGTATTTGTTGCTAAGAGTTACATTTGTTTAGGAATATCAGTGTATTGGATGTTAAATAATTAATGTTTTATAATAAAAAATGTTACCAACGTGCATTGACTATTTATTTTAAAAACACCAACCATGTTATTTAAATTCTATGTTATAACCAAAGAAATATTCACAAGAAATATTTATTTTTTACAAATACAACATAGTAATGTTTACTGGATATAAATTACACGCATATATTATTTCTAAAATCGCTCATAACTCGTTAACCTAAGTTAATCACATATTTTAAGGACAATTGAAATATTTTAAACCAAAAGCTATTTAATGTTGAAAAATGGGAAGAAATAATAGCATCTCCTAAAAGTCCAAACTTCCAATATCTGAAAAAAAAACCCTATTTACCACATATTATACTCAATTGTCTAATTAAAAAGTAATCGGACCTCCTTGAATGTTTATCATAATCATAATCAAATACCCAGTCTCACATATTACAAACGATGTTGGAATTGCATATAATATAAGAGTGCATTCGTTCATAAAACGAATATAACCAAACGTTATGCATATTTTAATTTATCAAAGACCGTCTAATAGGTATTTATTTCAGTAATACTTATAAGTCCCATTTAACGACCAGCAATCCAACTTATACCACAAGGCATTAGGATTAAATCGATGCATACACAATGCCGATTGGACCTGAAATTGAAGGTCGATACGTGGACCGTCCTTCTCTGTCGAACGATAAACGATACTCCAGGAGTTTCATCGAAGCTATTCTTTAATCGGCACATCGGCTGCCCCTAAATAGCGCTTCTCTTGCACTTAATTGAAAATCCAAGGTCATAAAGTTCGGGAGGAACTCTTATAACGCAATTCTATCGGTCCGATCGGGTATACTAATGGGCATGTACCCGCGCGGCTCCGTGTCCGCGGAATCACCTGCTTTTCATTCGCGCGTTAGTAGCACCGTTCGCGTGGCACTTAAGCGGCCGAACAAAACGAGCGAACACGGGTATAAATTGAAATTTACGAAGTTGTCGGTGGAATCGCGTGATAGTAGCGTCCTCTTCGTCGTTTTCTCGGGTGGCACCGGAATCGCCAGGAAGAATCTACGGTGGAGCGTCCTTCCGTTCCCTTCATTCATCGCCTCATAAGCCGTTCGTCTTTTCCTGCGCTTGTCACTTAAATTAACGCCACCACAGTCAATGTGCAGTAACGTTGGCTTTATCGGACGGTTTTCGAGGATGTGTTTAAAGTTTTGCATGTATTTGGAAATTTCAGAGTTCGTTAAGCCATTATCCGCTTATTATATTATGCACTTTGCAGCAGATAAGTTTGATAGAAAATGAATAGTGACAGTACGATTATCTCAGTGTCTAATTTTTTCACGCCTTTTTTATTGATCTGACGTAATTTACTATCGTATATTCCAAATTTTTTATTTAGTTTATTTCTAAGTTTCAATAAACCTTGATTATTGAGCCACGCACCAGGTGGATAAAAATCATTGACTTTCTCTCACGCGATGTCATTCCGACGACTGAAACTTTAACTCCATTATAAGCAGATGGAGATATTATTAAGTGTGAGATGTCTTAAATAAATAACGAACAGGGAGGTTAAGAATTCTTAATGTACACATTTAATTGAAAATTTTCGGATGAATTGAAGGAATTCATCGTGTTGTTAAATTTAAGATTTCTGATTAGAATAGTTACGATAGTATTTTAAGAAAGATATGGAGGAAACAGGACCGTGATGTACCTTACATGATTATCTTACAAAATATTGTACATAGTTTTATTCATAAGAATTACACATTTAGCATGAAATAAAACTTGTTATATCTTAGAGTTGATCGGTGATGAATTAGGAGATTGGTGATTAAGTGTAGGCTAATATGCCGCATTTTATTGACGGAGTAGCAAAGAAAGAAAGATTCAAAAAGATGTTATTATCCAATAACTATTGGTTTTTCGTGAAGATTTTATTTTAATAGCTATAAGGTACGTTTGGAAATGTTTTCGTTAGTATATACGTGATTATAATAATCAAGAATTTACAGTGAGATACAGTTTTTAAGATATATATCTCTTTTTCGTATAACAACAAGGCTCATAATGTAATATATGGTCCAAACCTCTAAAAGCTGTAAGACACAATTTGGTACCCACCAAGGGTAACAATTTAGTGACAAATTACGCTTCAGGCGATTAAACATTTGACTTTGGCATACGTGGCTATTGTAAGAAAACAATGCCACACACGAGGAGAATCAGTTTTCATTGCGACAAACTTAAACTCGAATTACGCTTAGTGCGAATCGTGAGTATAACAATAAACGGAATACCACCATGTGCACAAGTATATATTCATAACAACGTTGTTACAAAAATTCACAAGCATCACCCCCTATAAAAAAAAAAACTAAAAAAAAAACTAAATCGAGAAACTATAATGGTGCAGGAAAAAACAGAATTCGACGCGAATAATCCGGCCCCCGAATTTCGCTCACACTTTCTGGGATAATCCTCCACGCGATGATGCACGCGTATGGTTCGGAATCCACTCTAGACCAATAAATTCTAGGCCACGTGACCTTAAGAGTCGATGCCAGAAAATCAAGCGGGAATAAAAAGGGATAGCTCAGAAGTCGTCGACGAGTGGAGTGGAGCAAAAAGGGAGGGCAAAAAAAAATCGTTATCGAATTCCGCAGATCGTACGGGTCCATTTTCGTGCCTGCTGGCCGTGCATGAAGAAAACGGAATTTCGTGGAGACAAAGGCCGAAATTCCGTGAAGAAGCGAGTATAAGTAGTAGTCGAGTTCCCCGGGAGGAATGGTGGCTCGGCGGCTAAGCGTGGGCGGCCCCGCATCCGGCCTAAACTCCGAGATAATATAGCGCCAGTCGGCCGAGACATTTGCACCATCATTAAAATTCGCGATAGCGGATCGAACAGGCACGGTGACATCACCCTCGTTCGCGCGATCCAACTAAACGAGCGTAGGGAACGTTTGCCGTGTAAAACTCGCCCTCCCTGCTCGTCCCCGCGGCGGGCCCTCGGCGCGGCCTCCTCGGGGACCACGAAAAGGAGCATCGGGAGGAAGGCTACAGGATCCGGCCACGGCGCGTATAAGCACCGACGCAACGATACACGCACGTGGTATGCGTATAATGAGATTGACGATAACCTTCTGACAATTAGTACGAAATATTCCACCGCGCGAGCCCTTTCGTGAAAGCGGAGCCGGGGATCTCTCGCGAGGCAAAAAGATCGCGCGTAGACGACGCCTCGGGCTCCTTGGAATTGAATTGTGGATTATTAAATGTACGGTATAAGTCTCTTGTGGTATGATCGGAGAAGATTTCCTTTGTTCTATAATACTTTGTTTTTGAAAACGTGGAGTATGATAGTGGTGCAATATGAAGTTTAATCGTATATCTGGAATACACTTGTTTCAAGGGCTTTGAAGATATTTAAGGCTTTTTAGAAATCTTTATTTTTGGTATATTTCGAGCTTTTAAGAACATTTGTACGAGTCAAACTTCCGTGTTGACATGAATATGTGACACGTGTAAGCTATGATTTAAGCCAAGCTATATAGGAAAGTGAATTAATTGATGGAGGAGAATTATCCTTCTGTCGACTAACGATTGTGTTGCACCCAACAAACTTAACAGACGGCATATTATAAACTATTCGTGATTGTAATTATTACGATAATCGTTGTTCGCATTCTGATACGCTAGCTATGAGTCAGTTTTCGATGATCGAAATACGACACGTGTGAGTCTCAGCGGAACGGCGATTATAATCGAAATACGGTACACATAAGTCGTAACGCAACGGTACGCGTATGCACGGTGTAAATGGAATGAGATAACCTGGTTATAGGAGTAAAACATTCTACGCGGGATTTCCTCGAAAGAGATTAATTGGAATTCTGTTTGAAATAATTGGCGTTGAAATTTTACTGAACGCATTTGGACAACGTTCTTTTGACACTTATTGCGGATGCTTTAGCGATATTGTTTTTATATAGAGTCTGCCGGAATAATGTGTAAAAACAGACACCACGTAATTATTTATGAAAAAATAAACTAAAAATTTATATAATTGATATAATATATCAATCTTGGTTTAATTTAATATTCAAAAAAATTTAATTTAAAAATCCCCGTCTGTTCTTGAATCTGTTCAATACGTAAATACAGTTTACGTACACACCTTACAGTAATTCACGATGCATTACGATATTTCGAGGTACAAATTTTATACTTAAATGACATCCGTTACGTATATACTGTGTGCCAGAACACAAATAGCGAAAGATGGACGATGAACAATCCTTTATTAAAGCGTGCCATTTATTCTAAAGCCAGGTCACCGCGAAAGGCAATGCGCAAACCCTCGATTCGGCAAACTCGTAAGAAGCAACGAACCTGCCGCTTCCACATGCTCGACACGCGGTGCAACGGATTATAACGGTTATTAAGGTTAATTGTTTTCCCCAGGATAGCGCAGGCTGAAATCACCGGTGGATCGATCAACGTCTCGATGAACCATAAAATCGCGATAAATCGTGAGTCGATGCGCTATAAATTACGCGAAGGAGAGAGCAAGGAAGCGCGAGGATGGAAGATCGTCCGCGATTGCCGCCGTAATATATACTTTGGGGGTTAATATAAGATCGAACTTGAGAGATAAGATTCAAGTAGGAAATCCGTTATGCATATGAAACCTCACACGCGGTGTTAATCTCAACCCGAGATTAATATTATTCTAATTATTGTTCATTAAGTTCAGCGACACCGATCTCGCGTACGAAACTATACAGCAAGGTGTCCCATCGAGAGTGCTATATTTCTCCTGTCACAAGAATTAAAGACTATAACGATTTTTCAGAAAACATACCAAAGTCCATTATAAAAATTACAGGCAAATTAAGGTTTTGAGATTTTATAGTTAAACACAGTGCAAAAGGCGACTTCTCTCGCCATTATGATCATAATGCATTTTCCATCAGGCCCAGTAGCGTGGATATTGCGCGCTCAATATTCTTCGACCGTGCCAATAATATTTCCTGGATGTTCCATCCTTCGGTCCCTCAAGACTAAACTTTCGTAGACAAAAGCGTTTCTGCAATGTATTATTGTACATCAAGAACATAGACATATAAGAAGAACAATCTCATCGATATTCCACCGAGTCTCTTAACATCCAGGTTGGCGTACGCAATACCTTATCCAGGTCCTCTCGCTAAAAGTTCTTCAGTTCTCCATTAGGTGCGTCGACGTGGAATTCGCGTGGTCAACGACTTTCGGCTGTGCATCAGCAATGAGACAGGTCGGCGAAAAGGCTCGGCTCCGTTTTACTTCCGGTGCGCCGACGATAATCAGGGGCCCAGCCGGATCGACACCTGCAGAGAGCCATGACGGCGCCACGGGGAGAATTCTCCGGCGGTAAGATCGTTCCGGCAAGTCAGGAGATCGGCTTCCTTCCTGGAATCTCCATACGCGAGACGTCCATTAGCGCCGCCTCGCTATGGAATTACACGTGTCTAAAAAATTAACCCTCCCTTCTATTCCCCCCCCCCTCCCTCTGGACCCCGCGCGAATCCTCCTGAAACGCGGGCGGATATTTATGTAAATTCGCCGATCGGGGCCAGGGTGTAACGGTAGCTGAAAATGTAAATGCGTCACGCTTAAGTGCCCGCGAAACTCCAGGCGTACACGTCGAACGCATCCGCGAGGAGTATCGGAGCCGCTTCCTCGTCGCTCCAGGAATCGCAAACGAGGCGTGAGCGATGCGACGCACGCGTGTACGTCCACTTTGCTACGTTCTCTTGCCGAACACGCGTGCCACGACGGATCGATTATAACGACAGGGCTCTCGACGCTTTTCGTTCGAGTAATGGAGAAAGTATTTTTATTCCTCCGATAGATAGCCGAGTGGCTGGTCTAAAGTGGTTCACTCTGCTGTTTAGAGATATTTGTGTATCATTGTTTTCTACGATTGATAGAAGTCGAAATTCATTACGACGAAGTTACGACAGTTGATTGAGCAAGAAGGTTTATCTGGAAATTTTGCGTTAAATCTCGCGTTAAATCAAATGTCTTTTGGATATGGCTTTGGTCGGTTAGATACGCGGCTCTTGACGTTGGCCGAAAAGGGTTAAAATTTAGGATCGAGTCCGCGAGGAGTCAGGTTATAAACCGGTTGTCACCGGGACATCGAAAATGTGACAAGGCGCTGGTTATTTGTGGAATGCATTTTACGAGAGTCTATAAATAACCGCGTAAAATAGATGTGTAAACTCAAAAAACGTGTTTCTATTTTGTGTAGTTAGCAATGAACTGAAGTAATGATTATAATAACGAAATTGTGACTTGTAATATCTTACAATTCAACTGCGTGCTTGGTACGGCCTCCCACATCATCGTAATGCACTTATAAGAATAAATAATTGCATATAGAAGAAGAGGCTTGACAAATGTAAAAAAAATGTGTATATGTTAAAGATGGGTGAAACCATTATAACTATTTTAATTTCTGACAATATTAAATTCAACGAAAATAAATATGTTTAATAAACGTTATTTGAAATACTTATAATGACGCCTACCCAAGACATTATAAATAAAAAAATAATGTGTCGAAGAATCAAGAATTAACGAAATCGATTGCATATCCTTCTTAAGTTGTGCAGCCAATTTTGATTGCATTGATATATTTCCAATTTTTCTTTAAAAACGTAGGGTTAGATATTTAAAACAGAAGTCTGGGATACATTAGACATCATCCAATTTGCCTTGGGCTTTTGTTAGATCCAAGCGTGAAGCCGTAGCAGTAGGCGTTCGCGCAAGCGTGCAACAGCGAGCGTATTAATTATGCAAGATAGGATTGTATTCTCGATATCTTTTCGTGGGAATCATAAGCCAAAACCTAAGAAAACGGCCATGTTCTATGGTCAAAAGCTTCCGGCAACGATCAACGTGTTAAATCGTTCGGAGCAGACGATTGAGCGGTGATTGTCCGTTTATACGTAAATTATTCAGACTGGAAAATTTTCCCGCAACAAACTAGTCGATAAAATTGGCTTTCTTTTTTACGTTTTCCTTATTTTTGGGGTTCATTGCTAAAATCGTTTAGTCCACAATCTATTGAGGACAAAATTCATAGTATTGGTTGTTTAAATCTATGTCATTCATAACCGATTTATTTATTCGTACAATAAGTAACTCTTTTTGATTCTTAACGTTGGTTTCTAAAAACAGCTGTCTTGGAATTTATCTACTGCTACGGATCAATTTTACGTCACAGAATCTGTAGAATACTTATTAGGTGCAAACATTCAGAGACGAGCAATGGATTTTTATTTTAATCATTCACACAAAAGTTCGAGTAATATTTATTACAGAATCTACTAAAAGTTTTAATCTAAATTAATTCATATAATGCCCATATCCACGATAATATCGGTTTCTGCGGAAGCCAATATCAGCTTTGGAATCTGTTTTAATCAATTTAGTTAGTACGTTTAATACATTTTATCCTCTCATATATCATGCTGTACGACTAAACCTTTGGGATTGACTTTGGAATTTGTTGCTATCGAGTTAACTATAACGTTGCATAATGTATTTTTTGACTCTTAATGAAATAAGTTGAAATATTACGATATATACTTTTTCCCAATTTGGCTTTCTCATCTAGTTTACAAATTTATTACGAATATCTTGAAATTCCCAAGATGTGCAACCATTTGAAAGAAAAAGTAGAAATATAAATAAAAATATAAATTATAGAATTCGATTTAGCTGTTCTTGCCAACTTATGAATATTTTAGTCTTAAAAATAACTTTTCGTGGACCAATAATTATAGCGAGGGTTGAAATCAATATTGAATTCTCTCAATTGCATTTACGTATCTGTCGTATGAATTCGTCGTAGATAGACTAAATGTCTACGATGTGCGGTGAGTTACTGAAGATTTCCACAGAGCCGTACGCTGTTTGCTCGAGATACGATTGTATTGCACACACATTTTCCTCAAAGGTATGTATCGGGCCTTGGGAAATACGTAAGGCGTAACAACCAGGTATATCAACGTTCTGAGATACGAAACGCGGAGTCTAAGGCGCTCAGATCCGCTTAATGTACTCAAGTACTTGGGTTACGCTACTTTGCGCTTTGTGTGTCGCGCACGATACCAGCTCTTAAATGCAATTACACAACGAAAGCGGTGCATACGATTAAATGGAATACTTTGCCCTGTAGCAAGGTAGTCAGCGTTGAGTTTAATGCAGGCACTTCTGCGTAACGTAATGTGAAAAATGTGTTACTCGCATTGCCGGCATGTGTTTTTAAATTGTTTAAATACGTAATACTTCGCATAGTCTTTAGTGGTTAGCAGAATAACGATTTGTACCTACTTTATACAAATATTCTACTAGTTATTGAAAATTACAATTTTTCATCGGGCGAAAGCAGAGTAAAGTAGGACTGAATTTTGGAGAAAGCAAAAGAAAAGCAGCGAAACATTTATTAATGAAAAAAAACTAGAAACTAGCAGTGGAATGTTGATTTAATACATATTAAATAGTCCGCGATGGGGCGGAAATAAAGCAGATTACAAAATATTGAAACATTGATTTTAATATACCATAAATTAGTTGATACCGAACGTTAAATAATTTAGGTAAAATTGAAGCACCTATAAAAACATTGAAAGGTAATACAATAAAGCTTTCTGCATAAAGTATCACTTCTATATTCTAACTCTACATTGCGCCCACAAAATGTAACTGCAAGAATGTGCGCAATACAACAAACAAATTGGTATTGCTTTCCCCATGGATTAAACAGAAAGTACTAAAAGAATATTATGCACTTGTGGTAATCTCCTTTATTTATTTATGTATTTACGGGGTGTGACCTCTTCGTGTACAATAAAGATAACGTATAGGGGACAAAAACTTTTATATATATATACGCAGATAATACTTCAAAGATTCAGAGAATGAAATAGAAGAATAATATACGTTTTAAAGAACTGTCCAAAGACTCCAAAGACTTAAACTGGAATACCTAATCTCAATTTCTCAAAACCGTATCCCCGCTCTCGCGGTTCTCACCGAAGGATTTCCACGCTCGAATCTATCGCAAAGACTCAGCAGTGCACTTAGCTCGCGCAATACGTCGAACGTCTCCTCGGACGTAAAACTTTTCGCCGTATAATCACGCTCGTCCCAACCGCCTGTTTCTCCTGGGCTTCCGCGACTCGAGCCAACAACCCCCGAAACACGGAAAGGCTGACCCGAACCGCAAAGTTGTTTCACCTTTCTCCGCGGGGCTAACCTGCGGACGGGTTGCGCCGAGGGGGGAGGGCTTGTTTAAAACTCCTCGCGCTTGTGCGGTAATCCCGGTTCCTGCGTATTATCATCGCCCGGACGCGCCCAGGGAAGAATTTTGCCAAGGAAAATATTTGTCGGGCGTGTCCGGCATCGTGTATAAACAGATCGACGCCGATGGAAATGCGATTGTGCCGGACAGGTACCGAGCTGGTAACCTCGGCCTCGTGCAACCTCGAGATCCCTTACCTGTACTGTACGGGAAAAGAGAAACAAAGAGAGAGAGGGGGAGAGAGAGAGAGAGAGAGAGAGAGAGAAAGGGGGGAGAGTGAGAAATTGAGAAGAAAAGAGAGAGAGAGAAAGACGAGGGGGTGAGAAGGAAAGAGAGAGAGAGAGAGAGAGAAAGAGTAAAGAGAGGGTAAGAGAGGGAGTGTGAGAGGGTAGGGAAGGTAAGAAGGGTTCTTGGGGAATTTTCTCCCGATTCTTCGCTCTGTGCCGCCGACGGAGGCTCCTTGGAGGCAATCAAGGGCCGCTCCCGTGGAACACTGCGACCGCTCTCGCTGAATAATTCAGCGAGCGTCGCTCGCGAGAGTTTTGCCGGATTTGTAGCGCGACCGCGCGCCGCTAGCACTGCAGAGGAGTGCGCGGGGGAGCGGAAGGGGGTGAGGAAGGAGAACGTCTAGGAACGTTTGACGGATTGTCGAGCGAGCTCGGTTCCCGGGCTTCTTCGAGCTGTTCCGCTCCCACGATTGGACCTTTAACGTCGCGCCGGTGTGTAAGGAAATGGGAAACTCGGAGAATTCGAGGAGTGTACATTGCGGAAGAAAGTTCTTACGATATATGGAGATAGGTTATACGAGTAACGAAGGATTTCAGTGTCTACGAAAAATTTCAGGTTTACATTCCACGGTCGTTCAAGCGATTCTCCGATTTGACAAATATTATTTTAAGTATCGTTGGAATATTTTTTACGATACATTGGATGTGGTCTTACCGATCAGCCACACGTGTCATTTTATTTTTCCATCTGGTTTATTTGGAGACTTCGGTCGTTACCCTAATGTCCGATTTTTTCTATGCCTTTTTTCCCTTTATCTCCGATTCACTCACCACCTTAATTTATAAAAATTTCATATTTATCTATCTCCAATTAGAATAATAATTATTATTATTAACCTTTAATTCATTGAGTCGCGCATTAGTGGCCAAAAATTATTATTCCCACACGACAATGTCGATTCCATCCAATGAAATCTTCTCCAAATTAACCAGATGAAAAATTGAAATGATATGTGTGCAAATAGGCTGCTCGGCAAGACCACACTCAATGTAGCGTTAAAAGTTCCCCAGTAAGAGAGGTTAGGAGTTCACGAGTGACGAATATTTTTCATATTAATTTTGAATAGCGTTAAGAAAAATGGGGATTAATCTCGACCTTTGGAAATTGCCGCGAAAGTTCGCCTTTCGGCAGTTCCTTCCACGTCCGGGACCCCTCCCCCCCCCCCCAGCCGTGATTTCGCTCGCCCCTCCTCTCTCATTCGTCGCCGGGGTTGGTCAGACGCTCGTTAATCTTTTTTACGACGTGCCTCCGCGGAAGAACTCCGTCTCTCCCCCTCCCCCTCCCCCCGGGGGTGACGAAGGAGGTGTCCTGCGCTAATAAATAATTTCTCGCGTAGTCCCTGTAGATCTGGCGATGATAACCCAGCTGAAATACGCCGGACACAGGCCTTCGGGGAGGCATGCTTATATCCGCCAGTACGAGCTTCATGTAGATTCACACTGACGCTCGGACGGAGGTGCGCACTGTTAATCGCGGAAAGAAAGAGGGAGAAATGCCCACCTACGTACTCCAGCCGCGGTGGAGCACCTTGAAATATGACTGGCCCAGAAAATTATTGTCGGCGTACAACGCGACGAGAGATCAAAAAACTAGCTTCGAGAAGTCGCATCGTGTCGATAGAATTTCAATCTCCTCTGATCCACCCTGATTTTGATCTCATTATCCAACAACGGAGTTCAGGACTATCGGACAGATTTATATTCGCGGAATTAGAGAATTCCAATAAAATCCTTGCTTCCTTCCGGTATCGATTTCCAAGATCGCTCAGCCCAAGGTCTGTCAATGTCATTTACAGCGGATCGGATACACGAAATATCTTTGCCACCCTCGCCAAAGTCATTACCTAGGGGGTTGGCTGCCTCGCGCGCGTTCCTCCCCAGAGGATTCGTGGTATATCGCGCGGAAATAGCGGTGTGGTGACCCAAGTAGAGCGAATGATTTGGTATACGGGACAAGGATGCGGCCGCAGAGGAGGACCGTGGAGGATCGCGAGCGAAGGGTTCGAGGAGGGCTCGAGGCGGGGGCCCCGGTGGCACCGTCGGCCCGGAGGGCCCAGTGTCGGTGGTGGTATAAGAGCGCAATTAAAATGCCGGGCTAGCGCCACTCAACGGCAACCGCCGATAAATAAACGCGACTACCGCCGCACGACGAGGCGAATAAGTGTGCAGGAGGACTGTTCCGCGACCAACCAGCCAGTCAGAGGTGGTGGCTGCCAGCCTCCTCCGCAGAGTTCTCTCTCCTTTCTCCTTCCGCCCCTCTCGCGGTTCTTCCCCCGTTCTCATTCTACGGCCGAGGCCGTCTCTCTTTTTCTTCCTCCCACCCTCGCGCGTACGTGCCCGCAGACAGACATTCTGCCTTCTGCCTGTGGCGCTCACAATAAAAAGGTGGAGACGCCGAGCCTGTGCGGCCATGTTCCTCATCCCCCTCGTGCCAGGCTCCCTGTTAACCCCCCTCCTCCCTCCTCCTCCTCCTCCTCCTCCTCCGCCACCTCCTGCTCCTCCTCCTCCTCCTCCTTCGCCTCCTCCACCCCCCTCTTTCTGCTTTCCTCCTGGCCACCCTCGCCGCGTGGAAAAAAGCAGGTAACGTATAGCCGCGATCTAATTGTTGGAATTATTGTCTCCGGCGCGCCGTAAGAAAGGGCCCCCGTCCTTCGCCAAGGACCGCCGTTGGCTTAACCCGCTCCCCAGGATCGAATCATTTTCGCAGCCTCTTCCTAGGCGGTTTGTGCCGCCTCTCCAAGGGATATCTCGAGATTTATGTTTATTTATTTGATGCGTACAGATGCGGAGGTTATCGACGGACGGCGTAGTGTCGATGAGCAGAAGTTTGTCTTATGATCGTTCGTGATTTGTTGCTTGTCCTAGAGTTGTTTGAAGTGGTATTTTTGGTTATCCGAATTGATTATATAGGTATTTAGAGCGTGAGTCGGAACGTTGATTGTGGTTTGGTTAAAATGTGAAAAGCTTTCGAGGAGGTCTAAAGGCATAACGTTTTGATCTGCGGAGAGATTATATTCGTTTCTCTTTCGAGAACTTCCATAGTAAAACTGTATAGATTATAGTTTAAATAACGCGGTATACTGATAGATAGTTCCAGATCTCGATTTCAGACAATCATCCTTTAATCAACGACGGTTCAGTACGTTTGTACTAAATATAACCCGTTACTGACTTCGAGCAAAGAAATATACATCCAAGAGACATGCGCCAGAGCCTGACAATGTTGCATTCGAGAAAAACATCGGGCTACGTTACACAGCTGAAATATCTGCTTAAATTCCTTCACAAATACCCACGGTAAATTGAAGCATTGCTTAAATACATTCGATATTCCTAATGATGGAAAATTGCCGAGGGACGATTGTCAGTATTGTCGTCGGAGGGCGGTAAAAAAGTCCGCAACAGCGCAAACCTCGGAGTACGTGCCGCAGGTGGAGAATTATCTCGATACCGTGCGCAAGCCAGAAGCTCGCGCCATTGTTCTGCCAAGACGCCCGGCCTTCTGGTTTCTCGCTATTGCTCTATGAAAGAGTGCGGTAATTGCTGCGCTCGTTACCGTTCCTACCGATGCAGCGCAATCGGCGACCCTCCTGACAGTAAGATAATAAGTGGTTTTCCTTTCGTAGCGCGCCGTATGTTCATAACCAGGAGTATTGTGCGGCCTTCTAACGGAGGCGGTATCGAGCCATATATGCCGAGGGCACCGTTGAGGCGATCGTAATTAAAGTTATGTAACAATTTAGCCCGATTATCGGAGCGGCGGAAAGAACGATTTAATCGGAATTAAGGCGATCTCGATGGGCGTTCTACCGAAACATTGGCAAGTGTCGCGTATGGAAGCGATAAATTCTTTGGAAATTAGAAAAATGCTTTTGACATGCAACATTGCGTTCTCTCCAAATTTGTGCGAATCTCTTGTAAAGGTATGCTGATTTTTGTAATATAAGTCGGATTGTTCATAAAATACTGGAAAGGTTAGAGAGACTTGTTTGTAATCGATTTAGAAACAGAAAATATTAGAAATTTATATATGCATGTATTAGTTTGATGTATGTGGAAATAATAATTGTATAATGCATTCGTGCGGGTGGATGAACGTATGTAGATATAGCATGAATATATATGCTTTATAATTCATATATAAATTGTATAATTTGTACACTCGGTATAAATATTTTCGAAGATTTATCTTATCTGAAAATGAGCTGTACACATTATTCGCTTAACAACGCCATCGCTTATTGTACTTCAAACATTCTCCAATTTCGAAACATTTAATACCACAGAAACTAAACAGACAATAGATAGATGTTACGCAGCGCAGATTATAGCTTTCTCGAAATAATTAATCTACGAACTCGTTATATGTAAAATTCTTGCTTAATTCGACACGTAGTACGACTTTGTAACGTTTCTATTTACGAATAATGCACACTGCGTATAACTGCCAGAAATGAGCCTCAGAAATGAATTTCACTTTATTATTTGTAGTGATTATCTATATCCAGGAACTAAATTGATTTTAAGACCGACGTATGAGATTGCGTTTACAAAAAAAGGACGTAAAAATGTGAGAAGTCTTTACGACGATGATGTATCAAGAATCCACTTTAGGCTTAGTCAAGTGCCAAAGAGAGACGTAGACAAGAGTAAGCACAATTGGGGACGTTTGCACCCTCCCCGTAGACAGAAACGGAAACGGGATAGCGCAGAGGGCGTGGAGATATTTACGAGGCAATAATTTAACCGCCACTTAGTCGGCTATTAATTTCGGAAATTGCTGAGAAAGGAGGATATTATGAAAGCACGGCCGGTTGACGCGAGCAAAGGTTCCACGAAAGGAACGAAGATAAGCACCATTGGTACGTTGAAAGAAATTTTTGACGTAAGACGAGCTGCTCTTTGGTTCGAGTTTATCTTAATCAGCTAACCGTTACAAAGTATGAGTCACTTTACTCAACATCAATAACGTCTACACAGATCCAAACCAGCTTTCCGTATCAATATTCTGAAGCCTTTATTGCGATCCGTCTCTTCTTAACGATCAACATATACTTCCAAAGACACTCTATATATTCAATTTGAGATACACCTTCTCAAAAACCATCCACAAAATCCACGCAAAGGTTATCCCACTTATTATAAAATAAAACCTAAACCAAAATCCATTATCGTCAAAAACTAAAAAATCACGCATATAACATATCAGAAAAACCTCGCGTGCTTTCATTAAGCTATCCGATTAATGACCATTAACAGTAAACTGCAGGCAGAGATTCGAATCGCCATCGAAAACGAAACCCTCAAAATCAAAGAACCGACCGAGCGAGCTTCCAGGAATCCCTCATAGAGTTCAATCCGACGTATTCCTCACGATCGATTTTACTATCGGAAAGGAGGCCCGGCGACAATGTCGGGGAAGGAAGAAAGCTTCGCGACCGATTGATTGGAGTGCGGCCGATGCCGTGTTTGCCGGATGGATTCCAATTATGCCCTACTATTTGCGAAGCACTCCCTCGTCCGGCGCGATGATTTCATATCGGCCTGGTGGACGGCCCTGGTGGTTCTACCGTGGCTGTCCGATATGCGATATTAATACGACTGACCTCCGACCCTTATTCTCTTCCTCTCTTTCCGCCCGCCACCCTCGCCCTTCCTCCCCCTCGACCGCGCTATGGCCTGCCCGGCTGGTATCGTTCGCGTTATTGTATTCGCTCGTGGTAACCGTGCAAACCGCCGTGCGGTTAAAGACCGGGCCGGGCCAGGAGGAGGAAAAAATAATGGAGGAGAAAGGAAAAGCATTGGGACACCTTCGCTCCTTTAATACCTCCTGGACACTCCTTGCTGTTCAAATGGCCGCTTTCTCGCTCGTTCCTATTTCATCCTGCGTTTCGCGATTTCTATTTCGTTTTTTCGGAACGCCCTTTTGGTCTTGTGCTCTCGCCCGTGGATTTGAGTATTGTACTTAGAATTGCTTTGTACGGCTGACTTATTATTTCCGTCGACGATTGGTTTGATTTTGCGTTACAGCGCGTACATGGGGAGTGCATTTGGATCGATTGAAGTGGGAAAGCCTTGCGCGCGTTTTTGTTTTTTCTGTTTTTTTTTTCTTTGTTAAGTAAAGGAAATTTGTTTTCAAGTTACTTTTTAATATGGTTAATGAATAATGGATGGGTGAATTGGTTTTATGGGAATCAAAATCGCAAGGGTGAGGACATAATTGTGTTACGAGATGCCTAGGATCTCTTTGGGATGAAAGATTTGCATCCCTTGAGCCGTTAACGTTTTAGATTACTCATGGTCCGCGCATGTGTCTGACAAAAATGTTCTGCATTGCTATCTGTACTTGAAAGGGACATCGCCGATCATTTAAAATTCAATAATTTGTCATTTGTGAAAATTGAATAAAAAGAGAGCTAGAATAAAAGTATGAAACGAAATTAACAATGGCTCACTGTTCTAATTAAATATCTGCCCACCAGTTTCCCCCTTTATCGCACCACGCGTGGAATGAAATCGTTCTAACGAAATCCGGAAATCATCACGTTTCTCTTCGTAAAGGATGATTTATTTTCACTTTTTGCAATTAAATCAAGTATGATAAACGACAGTACTTTTCGATCTGCCCGATAGGCACTGTAGGAACAAATCTAGCGTGGGTATCTTGAAAGTTGCGCGGAAGCCTACGAGACTTTTCCTGGAGTATCAGCAACCCCGACGGAATAGAAACGTAAGGTTTCATACGCAGTTAAGGCTGCGGGCTGATAAGTTGGTGTGTGTATGCGCGAATAAATGGAGCTCGAGATACGCGGGATAACGGACGGTCGAGGGCTTACCGCGGGTATCCGCTGGTATACACGCATGATGCATTAGAATGCGTGGGAAATAGTTTTTGCCACTTTGTTCCTACGTACCCGAGGTATAACCATGATGAACATCGTACAAGACCTCGCGCCTCGCAATGCGTTTTTCAAGTTAAAGATCGCGGATTAAATTCCAAGATCGCGGAAGGTTAAGATAGTCAGACCGGAAATTTAACACTTCGTACCCGTTATCGTTTTTATCGTTCCCTATGGTAGAGCGTAACATATTATGGGGTACGATGCAACTACGGTAGACAGCTAATTTCTTGCACAGCGTAATATAAAGATCGGTGTGATATGGTATTACAAACTGGCATATAATTTCAGCATCTGAGTTTTATGTATGAAGCGGGAGAACTCTGTTATATGTTTATTGAGTAATAAATAATGCATATACGGACTGCTATGGAATAAATATTCAATCTTACAATAGAAATGATATGTACAAGAAACGGATGTAAACATTTAGATCACGACGAAATAACCAGGGTACTTCGTTCTTTGCATCGAGCAATATAATAGATGGGCTATGAGGAAAAGGAAATGTATTACATTGGTCAGTCTTTGCACAGTTCGAGTATTACGTACAAAAAAATGACAAAGATATCACTTGTTATGCAGAATATCTTTGAGCCCGTTATTATACTTAAACGATACATCAATCCAAATCGACTGATTTACAAGCTTCGGGCAAAGCAGTACTTTGCAATGGTAAGGCGTATGCTGGAGATTTATTTTGGCAAACACGGCAGAATTTAAAGCGGCAACTGTGGTACGTCAATGTAAATAAATTTGATCGTCGAGGTTCATAAGAAACATACTGGAAAGTTTGACAAGCTCTATGGTTTACCGCGATATTGATGGACGTTGTCGAAGAGAGAATTGAAAGGCTACAGACACATCGTAGTTTCGAGATGAGCTCACGCTGCGAGATGTATGCTCTCACCAAGACGACGAAATACATCTCCTGCTGTCGGTAACAGAGGTCGAAGACTTTTACGATATATGTATGTATGTAAACTGCAGGACCATGACGAACTTAGAAACTACCTCGTCGTTAAGAAACTTTTGGCCTATCATCGAACGACGATCAAGGGCTGCGCGTGTTCTGGTGTCTGCATTCAGAAATCACAGTAATCGACTGAAAATAAACACGATAATTGACAGCGGGTAGATGTCGGCCGCATGTAATCGTCTGTTTGATAAAGTATTAACGATCCAAGTTTTTTCTTGAAATATGTGTAGTTTTATCAATACTTCGTAGAGCGGGAAGATATTGTAGACCTAGGGAAGAAACATTGACTGTCCAGAGCGAGGAAATTATTTGGAATAAGAAAAGCTTGTATTATAATGTCAACTTGGCAAACAATGATGGCCGACACAGGTTGAAAAGTTAATTTCATTGTACTCACAATAATTACAATTACTACTGTAGATGATTATCTCTTTTTTTATCATAGCGTTATATGGCTTCTGATATGAGAAGAATACCTAAATGATTGTGTTAGTAAAATCCAAGATTATTTTGAACTTTGATTCAGTTAATATTTCGCTTTTGGTCAATTACGCTTGTTTTTGTGGAATTTAATGAATGTTGAAAGATTTTCAAGCTATTATATATAACGTTTCTTGCATGGTGCGCATATATGGACCATCGCCTGACATCTTGAACCGTTAATTTTTCACGCGTACATTATCAATAGATATCGTGAAGCAATTATCAGATACAGTAAAAGTCAGATGTTAGAAGTTACAGGAGAAGTTTCCAGACAAAATCTCCGACTGTACAACCTTTGGAGGTAAAAAAACATTTTGGAACTCACAAATACATTCAGCCAATTGCGCCGGGCGATTCGTAAATTTCGCAATGCATTCTTGTACCCGCGGCGAACACGAAGTTTGCCGCGTCGGTAGGAAACTTACGACCAAAGATGAAGAACGTACCAGTTCTGTGCCTGGGTATTTTGTACCCGTCGATACATAATAAATGTTACACTCAAGGCTACATCGCTGTTCTTCTTTCTGACATGATATTTAACCGCTGCACGGAATCGTGCCGCGACTTAATGACCGTGACGGTTAAGCGTGCTGCTAACAACTCCATATTGATTTATGAATATTCGACGATGTGGCGGTTACGCTTTAGAGTCTATAAAAATCACCGCTGCATTTTTTGTAGAAGTACTTTATCTACAATTGTTTTTTGTTTCGAGTATAAAACATATCGCGATACATCACCGCTTCTAATTTATCGATCACATTATCTCGGTAGAAAATGTTATATATATTTTTTTGTTTACATTAGAAAAAATATAGCACGTGAAGAATTCCCTTTGATCGTTAATGTTAGCCGTCGGTAGAAAATGTAAGAATCATGATTGCTTTCTTAATACATATCCGATCGCCATTTTCTCTCGCTCACAATGTCTAACGGTCGATGTTTTTTTATACACTTCGCGAAGTCATTGTGCTGCACATACAATACCATGACATTAAAATCATCGCACTAAACTCTCATCAAATTTTTGAGAATAACGTCCATACTATGTAGTTTTATGTTATTCCAATAAAATAAAGATTACTTATATATTTGGAAAAATCTGTCTTTAAAACCTATCGAATCGGCAATAACTCAAAGCCAAATAAGCGTTTAAGCTAAATATCTTAAATTATGACACAAATTAATTTATTCTCAATGTCGTTGTCAAAAACAATTTTGTTGTTATCAAAAACAAACATACGAACAGAGAATTATCCGCCCTTGTTTCTTGTACACAGACATAAGGCGTACATCTATATCCATATCTTCATATCACTCTTCCAATATACGCGTACATTACAAAAAACAACAACTGGAATATTCCTCAAGGTCCTTCTTCTCCATGACATGGAAAGTGAGCTGCCGTATATTATGGACGTAATAAAGTGGAATTGGAAAAAATATCACGGCGGGGATCCTTAGGGTGGCGGGAATCCCCGGAATTCGTCCTGAAACAAGAGAATCGCCTTTCAGAGAAGATAGGTATGGGTGTGATGCTACGCGGTATGCCACCGTACCGATGAGGTATGGCGGCAATATACGTTTACCGACTGACGAGGATTATCTGTTGGAGGAGGATATCTAATATCGGAGGCTGGACATCGTCGATATGCGACGAATGAGTTCAGGTATGCCGGACGCGCAGGTTTGATATGATCACCCTCCCGTATTATTGCTTGTACCACGCCGGCTATATGATAGCAATATTCCCGATAGCCCTCTCTGGTCGGCTCCGATGTTTCCTCAGGATAGTAGTCGTTAACGTATGCTGAAGCCAGACCAATCCCTGGCATTATGCATGCCAATAACAAACTGGGTTGTTTGTCTATTCTCTAGGAACATTTTACCCTGAACTCTTGATCTTTAGTTTGGTAAAGCGAACTGATTGTTTTTTTTGTAAAATAAATGATTTACATTGCTGGTATAGTATCCAGTGTTTTTTTTTTCTTTTTTTTTGGAATAAGGTATTCGTTCGGCTGGTTTGTCTTACACGGTGTTTATAAATCAATGATAAACACGTTTTTATTTAAATATAATAAGATACTTACAAATAGGCGAAAAGATGTATTATATATTTCGTAAGATATAGTTAAGATTAATAGACTCTAGAGTTTTTGGACGCTTATGTTGGGAAGCCTATATAGATTTGATATATTAATTCAGGATTGTTACATTTAACGTACGTATTGCTAATAAGATTGTCTAAAATTGTCATTAAATAGTCACGCATAGATTGAATGCAAACGTATTTTCCTTCAAATATTTACTCACAAAATGCACACTATTTAAATTATTTTAATAGCCCAAGCTTAAAAGCCGCTCCATAATAAGAGACGGAGATTTGAAGCAAATTTCTATCCCCGTATCACCAGACAACGACCGAGCGATGAAACATTGGAGAATTCATTCGACAACTCGTACAATTATCGTGTAACTTCCCACGACAAAAGTCGCGTCCAGTCAATCCTCGGTGCAGAATATCAGTGTTAAATAAACAACGGTATTCGCCAGTCCAACGTCCATCATCCGAAATCAGTTAGGGACACCGAGAATCGGACATTCAATCTTCCTCAAACACGAGAGATTTCCCACACGTTCCGAAGCTAAGCGTAACGCGCTTACATCCATAATCTCCCCGGCTACGCAACGTCAAGTTCCTTCGCTTTCTCAGCCCGCCCGAACCCCTGGAACTTAATAAATCAGAATTTACGCGTGTCAGCGTACGTAGCGTCAACAGGGCGTCACCGTGAAACGAGACACTCGTCGTCGGCCGTAAGGCTCGTGATACACTTTAACGCCCACCGCCACTGCGCTTGGCCGCGGACGAGAAACGGGGATCGGCAATAAAACACACTAACCCCGTGAATAATCATAACGCGATGTCGAGCCCATAAACTGCACAAAGGGCAGGCACCCTCGCAGCATCGGCGGTGGTCGGCCCTATGGGCACAATATCTGACCCCGCACGATCTGTCCACGAATCGCGATACGCGCGTGTCTCTCTCATTACGAGCATTCGCGTCGGAGTGCGGACACGTTGTTTGACGATCATTCTCCACGCACGGCTATCGGGGCAGGGTAGGACGATATTTCTGCGTACTTTCGCGTATCGGGGTTGAACGCTCCCAGCTGTGCGCCGATATTGCCGGTTTGAAAACTGGCGGAACTCGTTTTTCTCGATTGCCCATTTTTTATTTGCCCCCGGTGTCTCCCGGCGTGGTATACCTCGGTTCGAGTTAATAATGTTGCTGAAGGTGCCGCTCGAAATTCCGCGAGGAGTGTACGGGATTTTAGGAGAAGAACGTCGGGGATTGATGTTCATTGAAGTTTCTTTTTATAAGCAGGCACTGGCTGTTGAATCGCTTATGTTAATGTAAGTAGGGTGTTTTAAGGGGGATTGGTACGGAACTTTGTTAATGAAAGTTTATTAGAAGATATATTATCGTGCTCTGCAAGCTCCGATTGTTTAACTTGTTAAAAATGTCATTGCGGCTTTTGGAATTCATTACTTGGAAAAGTGTATATCTTAGTCTGGATTATTTATGTAAATGCGCTAAAGTATCCGAATCGTCGGTATACTGATCTACAGTACCTCAGGGTTAGATTTTATGAAACACATTCTGATAGAAAAACCGCGATACCGAGCCTAAAATAAAGGATTCATCGATATTGCTCACGGATGTAAAAGAAAAAGTTTATTCATAGATACAGGTATATGTTTGCATAACAGATAGCTTAAGAATAGAGATTGAGTACATTGTACTGTACTATAGTCGCTTAGATTTTTAAGAAGATAATAATGTAATTTCATTATGTTCAATAGAATGTTTAGGAAACTCCATTTCCGGAGGATTTCCGCAAATTTCCTCAGTTTCCTTATTCGTCGTGATTTTCAGGGCTGAAGACGGTAAATCTCGGTTTTGATGGTGCCAAAGAGACGAGAGTTTGCGACTAGTGCTTACCGCACTGAAATCCAAATACGAGAAACGTTTCGCAACGCTGCTTCCTGTTTCCTGAGTCCGGTCCCGTGTACTAATGCAGAAACTTGTACTTCCTGTGTAATGCAACTTGATCGTTTTCAGGGATGTCAGCAAATTTCGCGGAACGCACTATTCCGTCGACACGAAAGATTCGTTCACCAAAATGAGTTTTGCAATTATCACACAGTGGAAATTTCGAAGAGTCCGATAAAGTTCGCGAGAACACTAAAGTATCTCACTAAAATAAAGGATATACTACATAATATAATTACATAATTACAAACACAATTACGTTTAACTACATATAATTCTACGTATTGTAGACAGAATAAAGGTATTTAAAAAAAAATATTATTTTATGAACATTCGCAACAACAGCACATATGTATATTGTATATTTTGTGTTTACACCTTGTACTTTACATACTCCAATACGTCAGCAACAATAGATTTTGAATCTATGAGCAAAATAATTAGTAATTATATACCAATCCTTTGAGCGCCAAACATCAATACGTTGGTTTTGATAAGTTTATTTAATTAAATGTTTTTAAAATATAATTAACATAAATTCTTAATTAAATTAAAATTTAAATATAAATTAATTAAAGGTTGCAATTGAATTGAATATTTTTCGTAAAAGCTTTAATAATCATCTTTTATTTTGTTAACAATAAATACTATTTTGTATGTCACAGTATTACGTATTCGTAGCACCAAACATTTCAACCATTAATCGAAATGTACAATATTTATTAGTACGGTTCGCATATACAAGAGATATTTTACTGAATTCCATGGTAAACATTTCCCAATGAAATACAACGTTTAAAATAATCTATTTCAATACATAAAATTGGATGTACGATTATAACTCCCGTTAATCTTTTCGCCTCGCTTACCACACGTACATTCTGCCGCATTCGTTACTTAACTCAAGATATATTATTCAACAACCCGAGTATTTTTAAAAAACGCTTCTATCATGTCCTGCATATGATATCTCGACGATTTACAGCATTCCAGGGAACTCCATCTTTCAGCGAAACGTACAAAGCATTGCTGCACGAAGAACAAAAATACGCTATATTACTTACATCGAGGTTCGGTTTCATCGGTCCCGATAGGTGCACGATCGTAACATAGGATAATCCTTGCGTTCATCAGGTTAACGGTCTCCTCTGCCATCCGACGCAGGACCTATTGTTTAAGACGGGCCTCGAACCGGCGGTCCAGATAATCTTAGCGAGGGTCCTTAAGTTATCGCGTTACGTAGAGCACGCGCACGTCGGGCCACGTATAATCCCCCTTTTATGCACGGCGAACGCCGGTAGTCGTTCTCTTTACATAATAATTTTACGGTGTTTTACAAGGGGATCCGGGGAAGCCAGCGTAGTCCGGTGATCGAAAGCGAGGCACTTGACGCAGAAGAGCGTGGCCAAGTCCGCTCCACGGGCCGCTCTCCTTTTAATGCCCGGCGGAGGTCCGAATTTATGTGCCGTCCCGTGCAGTTTAATTCGGATTAAACTTATACTGCAAGGAACGAATTAAAGGGATTTGCGATTGGACACGTTGTATATGGACGGTCGCCGCTCTGTCGGGGCAAACGGTGAGGATCGGCGGGGGAGGGCGCCGGATTCTGGCTGCGCTCGACGTCGCACCAGTCAATTTGATTTATCGGCACGACGCCTCGCCTCGCGACGCGACGCCCTCTCTCTGCTTCCCTATCTCGCCCTCTGCCTCTCTCTTTCTCCGCCGTCTGTGTCGTCGCTTGGACCCCCCCTAGGACCGCGCACCTATACCTACGGATACAAGTGCCCGAAGGGAAATACGCATACACCACCGTCCACCATTCGACGTTGTCTACGGGCATATCCGGTTTATCCTTTATCCGTAGACAAGCCCATTTAACTTTCGGGCCACCTGGACCTGCGCGGTTCCATCGTGCTAGGAACGGAGGACGTCGATGGATAGAGCTGCGTTTTGCGAAGGACTGCGGCCCGCTCAGCGAACTCGGGGGCAACTTACTTCCTACTTGAGGAAAACAATGGCGCGACGAGCGTGAATGTAGGTGCGTAAAAAACGTAGGGGATGCGTCGTTATAAATATGTGAACATCAATTTGCGCAAGGGTTTTTATTGACGTTGAGGAGAAAGATTCTTTTGTCCAGGAGCCGGGATGCTTTACGTTGGGTTTTGTCGCGACCAGGATGTGCGACATATCGGGAAAGAGTGATGATGTGGGACCAACGTGCGAACTTTTGCGTAGAAATTTGAATAGTATCTATTGTTAGTCCGTCGGAGCAGATTTTTTTGTTCGTTGCTTATTGTTTATTTAGCTATTAGGGATATTATTTTATTGTATAATATTACTGTAAATAGTACTGATAACTGGACTTATTTATTTTATGGACTATACTTACTATGATATTTTAAATGTCAGGATTATAGTATGTATAGTGTGTAATAAATTGCGGGCGTGATTAAGCTGCGTTTTTAATTAGTACATGTTTCTTAAATATATTACCAAGTTTCCCAAAAGGTGCACGGTTGAAAACTTTCTAGCTTCAGTATATCACAAAGCATACGTTATTGACAAGTAACAGAGATAATCTAGTACCATTCGCTAAAAAGTTTCTCGATATTTAAATTGTACGAAGTAAGCTTATCAAATATTATGCCATCGATTCATACTCCATCAAATTCTATAAATACCTGCCGCTAATACACCGCTAATTTTTCTTACCTACAACACGTTTTGCCACATATTCCAAAAACGATGAAATACACAGTTATATGCACCACAAAGTTAATAATATCTCGTTTTCGTTACATATGCATGCAATTTTCGCAAATAACTCAGTCTAAGTTTTGATCGCAACAGCAACACAGTACTGTAATATAATAGATGTGGCGAGCTGTACAGGTGTGAAAGCGATGTAAGGTATTGTATCTCATGCGCGCGGTCCTCCGCTCGTTGTTACGGAATTATTGGAAAAGGCGATCATTACCAAGAAAGTCGCGAGGTGTCAGAGCGTTCGTGCGGAACGATCGGCAAATACCCTCATTTTATTTATTTGTTATCCTTCATGTTTTCTCACAATAATCATTCCTTATCTCCTTATATGTTCTTTATTAAGCAAACAACGACCTCTTCAGTTCTCAGGATCACAAAAATCCTTCAGAAGCGGGATATTTCAAATCGAGGTCCGATTACAAAGTTATTCAGAAGTGGTATTATTACAAAATTCAACCATGAGATCAGAACCAAGGTGGAATAGAGATTATTACAGTACTCCCCACTCGAACATTGCGAGGCAAGATTTTTCAAGGACAACGAAGTCGAACGTTTCATACGATCGGTGAATCGCAGAGTTGGCAGTTACCGGCATTGGTGTATAACGCGTTCCAGAGATGACCCAGAACCGTGGAGGCGGGGCCTCTCTCGGCTGAGCGCGGATGAGCCGGATTAGCCTCTTACCCTGCGCTCGTGCCTATAACTGCTGATGAATACGGATTAAGGGAGCACTGGCTGTGCACGAAGTGCGAAGCTGGTCTCGTGCAACTGAAGGAACCCGGCGATTTCCTTCTGCGAGGACCGACAACGCCCAGCCTCCCCCCTCCTTCGCGGGGGGGAGCACGTTAATCCCTCTTGCAGGACCAAACACTCCTTAGTTCAGGATTAACTTCGAGCGAGCGGATCTGACTGCTCCGAGCTCGATTCTTGGACCCTTGCTTGCATTGCCGGGTACATCTAATTAATGTTGGGCATTGCGTGCAGGGAAGGTAGAAGTTGATAGTCGGAGAATATTGAAATGGGATAAACGTAATCCGATACTCTTAACTATATTTGATATCCTTGGATTTTAGTAGGATGAAAGAAAAATCGTGACACGGAATGGACGAATGGTCGAGTATAACGGACATCGATTTAAAATGAATTGTCGATATTAGTATGCTTTAAACGATTATTATATTTAGAGAGTTCCAATGATTATCGTACGATATTCTGGAAACAAGTCGACATAGAGGAGCATCGCGATATTATCATTTTCAGATATAAAACAGGAAATGGAATTACGTTTGCTGGTACAAAAAGGATTAAACGAAGAAGACGCTCAGGGTATACGCGCGGATTCAATTTAATTATAACACCGCCGTGGCTTATGCGCTCGCTCTCAAAACGCAATTCGTTCCATCCGCGGAATTTCTTCTTAAATTCCGTGAATTCGCTTCATGCGTGCCGTTTGTTCGTTCAGAAACTGTTATCCTGGACTGCACACGTGCAGAGCTCCGTGGTTCGGCCTAGATTCGAGTATGGCTGTTTGTCAAACGGCAGGTTTTAAAGCAAACTTTGTTTCTCCGAGATAAACAAGGGCTGGATTTTGCTATTCCAAGTTGGGAAAGAGGTCGAATAGCGGCGACGACTGCAGCCCGCGGCGAGGGTCGCCGCCGTGGTTTTCCTTAAACGTCGGATTACTAATTATTTGCGGATAATCCGAGACGTCCTGGAAGTAAGGCCGCTGGTTCCTTCACGCGAATGACTGCCCTCACGTTTCGGACAGCGGCGGATTAACTTCTCGACGAGGTACCGATAAGTCGCTAATAAACATTTTGAACCTGTTTGGGATTTAGCGCGACTGTTTGCTTTCGAATTAGGTGGAGCGAGGCGACCGACGGTCTTGGAGCGTGAATGCAATTCTTACCAATGTATTTCGTGCATTCGTGAAAAATTTCATGTTTTGCGAAAACGTATATATGTTAATATATAATATTAATATAATGTAATAAAGAATGCATATATTTTATTTCTTGTAATATTAACTTTTATTTACGATAATGTTTGACAAGTATAAGTATTTCTCAATATTTTCAATCGACACTAAATTGACAAAGTAAAGAAACTAATAAACTGCCTTTCGTTCTACTTTTTCGACCAAATTCCTTTTCTATTATACTCTTCATGCTAATACCTTTGTGCGACCGACTATTTTTCTAAAATTGTACACTACACCGTAGAATTACTCCAATGTCGCTCGATATGAATAAACTCAAAGTACTTTAGGAATTATCATAAAAATACGTAGATTCAAGCCATAATTCATTACAAAACAAAGTTTATATACATTCAAGAAATCTGCGCATTATTTCCTCTATATTTACAGCAAACAAGATATGACGTTAATACAACACTAATACTCTTTTCCGAAAAACAGCTCAATTAAGATGAAAATATATTTCCAGGAATAAAGTGAAACTTATCGAGGACGAGAAAATTCGACTTCGATCTAAACGCGATTGACATGGCCGATAGGTTCTTCCCTCTTTTCGATCCAGTTTCGCAAATCTCTCCTGCTTCCCTCAACCAGATTCAGAGCCCCCGATTCGACCAGAGCGATGCAGCGTCCCCTCCCGGTCGCTTTTCTCGAGCCGGCGTCCCCTGCCCCTCCTCGACTCCGGCACAGGGACGAAATGAAACCCTCAATATCGGTGATTGCTGCCGCAAGACGCTTCTTTGCCTCCCCCGAGTTTCGAGTGGAAAAAGGAGCCGGTCTCCTCTCCTCCTTGGCGCGGCGCTAGGGGATGTTGACTCGCTGCTCGGCTTCAACTTTTATGGAGATGCATCCTCTAATATATCCGGGCTCGGCTTGCTCGCGCTTGTGTTTGACGAGCGTACTTCGCGAAGTATATTATCCGCCGAGACCTTACCCGGCCGCCGTCCCTCGCCCGTCTAACCTGCTTTCCTCCACCTTTCCGCCCTCTCTCGCTCTCCACGCCGCTTTATCTTCCGCCAGAGCCACAGGACTTCGAGCCACGTCACTCGAGAGACACTCGAAGGCCATCGTTCGCCGTGATTATGGCCGAGCTGATGAAGTGTTTTGCGCGGAACCGACAAATTGAAATCGTACTTTCTCCTTGGACGATACGCTGTACACACGGTTGGGGATTCTTCTGTACTACAGGATGTAAGTATCGGCTAATGCGGGCGGAAAGAATTTCATAGTGCAATTTCGAGCGAGGAGGCGATTATCGCTGAATCTACCAATCACTTTTTGAATATATTTATATGTACCATGTGTAATATATTCTGAAAGAAAAAGGGTATTAAGAAGAGGTGTCGATAGATCGATAGAACGATGGAATAGAATCATGGAAAATCTCGAAAAATCCCCGATTACGAATAACAGCGATTTTGCTATAAAACGACTGACCGTCTTTTCTAACCACTTTGGTAGGTTTCGCGTTAACATTGGCGACTGATCGGACGAGAGTATTGTTTTAGAGCGAGAAAGACCTGTATACCCGAACCAAACGGTTACACTCGACATAATCCGCGAAAGGCCGAACATTTGCCGAAGGTATCCATCCGCAAGATATCAGCTTACTTTTCATACAGAATTCGCCGAGCGCGGAAGCTTTCCTCCCTTCCTGTTCCTCCACCCCCGGCAGGGCCGAGGACGATGTCAGCACGGGTGAGAGGCTGGAAGGCTTTAGTCGCCATAGTAACACGCCATACCTCGCGACCTGTGAATTTTTATAAGATAATCGCGAATGAGGGAGGAAAGCGGAGGCCGCCGTCGCGCCCCCTCTCTGGCCACGGCCGCTCCACCAGAACCGAGAGATAATCTTTTGCTTTTTTGTCGGACCACCAATATGGCAACTTTCCAGTTTCCGCCCTTAGGCGGTTGTTCGCCGAGGGGAGGAGTGCGGCCGCCACGGGGCTTGGAGAGGCCGAACGTTTCGTTTCCCCCATTTTCCCGATATAAATAGCCTTAATTAGCCGACGCTCATTGGGTACGGTTAATGGATCGTCAGGCCGCCGTACGTTTAACCGGCCGCTATGGCGATCGCTCTTAAGCCGCGTATCCATCCATCGCCTATCTCCCTCCCCTTCCGTGAACCGGCTTTTTCGGTAGCCGGAGCTTACAAAAAATGCGATAGGAACGTGTTATATTATTTTGTAAGAACGCGACAAGAGTATCCTGTATTGAATATTGTATTGGTTTATTGAGTATCGAATACGATAAAGATTCTTTGCTTTTATTTTAAGCTATTTATTTCTCCTTGCATCGGGAATAATGTACCGGTAAGACTGCGCTTTTTTTTTAACGTAAGGATAATGTTTTGCGTTCCTAGGGTATGTGAATCGTTAAAATTAAGATAAATGTACCATTTTGTATTTATAGTTTTTATTGCACACTGTTTAAGGCGAGGAATAAAATAGCTAGTCGCAAAAATGAATATCTTTGTAGTTTAAACATGTTTTTTGAACGAAAATTGCGGTGTTTATTAATAAAATGGTAATATTCGATATGAAAGCTACGAATTTTTAAATACTCAATAATTATATACATGCTTTCCTTTTATGTATGTGTCTCATTTTTATTCGTTAAAAGTCGTATCGGATGATAATAGAGTTACTCATGCTCTCTGTAACTTCAAAATTGTTTAGAGCCAATGCTGCGGCCCTTGGTTAACGAAACGGTAGTGTTTGGCCAATTTACGAGACATAAGCCAGTTTACCTCCCCTGAATGGTAACAATGCAACATCGGTAACCAGATAATACATCCGGTTGTAACTTAGGGCGAGCTTGTCGGCTGAAGCTAGTAGGCCTCAGGCGCAGTTCCCAGTACATAGTTTACGTAGACCCTCGGTAATAAATTTACACCAACTTCAGTGCGTGCCACAAATTCACGAATAAACTTCATAATGAAACGAAGAAAACGAGCCGTAAAGATTTTTGCATTTGTACGCACACGCGCTGCAATATATTCCAGTGTTCAAGCGTAAAACATTCAAATTTGTTTAAAAACAGTGTAGTTATATTATTGTTATGATACTGTTGATTATTTTTATTTAAACAAGCTCTTTTCTGCAATTACATATCTTATAAAAAAAAAAAAAAAATAAGAGAGTTGACCAAACAACTACCTGTCAACTCTTAGTTTATAACCATAGCTAGAACGAGAATCTTTTAGAAGGGTTATGTATCGTTTGTCCGATTATCCAAGTTCAAGCAAAATAAAATGTTCATTTTTCTGGATATGGTGAAATTAAAAAAAAAGTGTTTTCATTATTACGAAACAACTATATGCCAATTCAACAATTGTCCAGAACTGTTTGTTTGATCCTTCGAAACTCGCACAGGATATGTGCAATACCCCGCTCTTATTCATAAAACTATGCATGGTAAATTAATCAGTGTTAAATAACGTAACTTTAAGAAGCAAGATGCGAAACTTGTTTATTATAATGTCTAGAATAAGTTGTAAATTTACCAAATGCACAATAAATAGACGATAGTTATGCATGAAAATAAATCAGATGACTATGTAATCGATTATTATCGGGGATATACTCAACGTTTCCTGCTAACCCCGCATGAATATCCTAAGAGTTAAAAGAACCAATTTCATGCTTGCAGCAGTTTTCTTCCAAGGGCGTAATATCTGCAATCCAGCGAAGCGGAACGAGGAATTTCCGCGGGTTCTTTCGCGGGTCCGTACCAAAGGACCGAGGGAAGAACGCGGTATTCGGCGAGCCGTAAGGCTTCTATCACACAGCTACACACACGCATACACGTATAAACCATTCAAGATAGACCAATAGAAAACCGGACGATGCGCTCCTCGCCATCGTGCTATCCAATGGCTAAATCTGCAGCAAGTGTTTTCTTCTGTTAGTTAGACAACTATGATCGGGAACATGAGAAATTTCCCGCAATTGTTTTTTATAATATATAACTAATATAAGCGAAAACGTGCTTATCTTATCGAGCAATGTAGGATAGCAATAAAATATTCTTCCTCAGCTCAGCAATCATCAGGCATCTACCACTGCAGATATATAATCTTTTTCTTTTATACTCAGTGGTAGTATAACAATAAATTAGAATACAAAACAGAATCAAGACTGGACAGAAAATTTAACCAGACTTATCGTAAACACGTGGCTGACACATGCTCAAGGTATACAAAAAAAAACTACATTGCTTGACAAGACGACGTTTTCGTTTATATCAATTCACTGGAGCAAGAAGAAGAGGTGTATTATATCGCAATATATAACTAATTTACTATTAACCCTTTTGACACGTTTGTCTTTCGCTAAAATGATCCCGTTGCACGAACAGTCAAAATATGGCGATACTACATAAGCTGGTAACGACTGGATATATTCTTTTCCGCGCAAAGAGCGTAATTTTTGGTAGTTTGGAATGCAGTGCAAATTGTGGACAAACGGCCTTTAAATGAAACAGAAAGCATCAGTAGCGATGTGGGTCAAAAAGCGGTACAAGGTGTAAATTATTGAGAAAGAAAATTGGATGATTATAGTCACCGTTAGTTCAGGCGGGGTGTCAGACGTGTAGTGACGTTAGTCACCGTTAGTCTCGAAGGGGTTAAATTCTGCTATTCAACCTCTTAGCTGTTAGGGCCCGCGGTACGTATGCAAGAATTGCCACAGGCCGATGCACCCGCAGCGTGTATTCACATTCCGAGTATCGCTCTTCTGACTGTCAACCATTTGTTATTAAATATTCCATTACATCACAATCGTATTCCACATCCTCCAAGCTTCAAAAATCTTCCAACAACATTTCCTTCTTTATAAACCAATTCGTAAAACGTACACATCAAATCGGCACCTGGCAGTCTTCGCATAAAACACCTATATAGAAAGGGTTAACCTCTTCCCCTAAATTATACATAACAGCAGGCTGCCAATACCATTTACCTAACCTCGTTGTCGTACTATATAAACGTCTATGTTATTCAACTTTACCACAACGTGCACGCAATTCTTACTCAAAACAAAAGCAAAAAAACCTAAATCCCTTCAATTTCCCTTAAATCGATACATACCTCTACATTCCGTTTTAATTTCACAAAGTCCAAGGCAGATCTAATCCGTCAAAGCTGAGTTTGGCACAGAGGCCTCGTACGACGGGAGTAATTTCCACCGAAGGGGTTGTGCCGTGTGTGAAAGTAGCCTAAGAGCCAGCCAGGATTTATGCGGCCCCCAGTCGTCGTAGTCGGCCCTGGCGCCAGCAGCGCTCGTCGTAACCGCGCGGATGCCGCAATAACTCGCATTGTGTACGCGAGGGGACTCCGCGTAGGAATCTAACCCGGCGGGCCCGCGGGTCAAGCCGGGAGGAGACAGCGAACGCAGGAGGAGAAGACACGCCGGAGCGGCAGGACATTATGCTGGAGGATGCTTTTCTAGAAGGCCGACTCCTCCGTGTAATCGAGCCGCTTCCTCGGGCTTCCTCCTTCATTCCGCCCGCCGTTTGCTCCCCGCCTATCCCTCCCCCTTTTCCACCCCTAACCGCGCTTCTCTAGTCACGAGCATCGTCGTCGAGCCACGACGCGAAGGGCGTAACCGTGCACTTCGATGGCTTCGCTGAAAGGTGAAGAGGGATAAAGACCGAAAATGGCGACGTTGCACGCGCGGTCATTATAATTTTCGTTATTGGATATGCTGCGAAAGGAGGTTTAGCGAGCTTTGGTAGGCAGCAGGCTGAATGTGCGTCTTGGGAGTTGGATGGCGAATTGGTTTGTTTAAAATTTACAAGCGTGGTACAGGGCGGAAGGAACGATGGTGATTTGCGGACTAGCCTTTGCGATTTTCTCTAAGTGGCATCTGAAATTTAATCTGGGTGTATTTAAATGTCGGAGCTTGTGAACTTCGTAGGATGCGAAGTCTTTTGTGCTGTTGGATATAACAGGGAAAAGACACTGAGGATGGCAGGGTATAATAATTGTTTGCCCACTTGTTGGCAAAAATTTACAAGTTGCTGTTTAGCTGATATTAGCCTCGAAAATTCAAAATATCAGGACCAAATACTCGTTAATGAATTATTGGCATTAGAGAAGGAGCAGTAGGACTTTTCGCGTTTGAGAGACTCGCGGATGAGAGAAACTATTGTGCACCTGCAGTGAATGATCAGCGAAAAAGAAAGCTGGCAAATAAACAACCGTGGGTTACCACGTACGTGAAATGTACGATTTGCAATAGTACCTCATGCACACAATTCTTATATTTTTTAAATAAGAAAAAACGAGCAATTAGGCTCGCTTCATTCTTAACGATACTGACTCAACCATTCATCAACGTAAAATAAAGTCAATCTACAGACCGTTCATCAAACACCATAAATGAAAGCGTCTAATTAATCGAGTATAATCAAATCAGACCACGTTTGCCAACGTAATAAACCAAAGGATTACATCATTTCTCAAATATCATAAGACAAATCAACGATATACCTTAAAATACAAAACTCAAGAAGGGAAATCCAGTTACACAACATTCAAATTCCCGGCTGTTCGCGAACGTGGCAACCGAGGGGAATCATCGCGGGACGCGCACTTGCGGGGAACGATATCGTATTCGCGCGTGGCCACCGTGGGCCACACCATGAATGGAGCCAAATACGGCGATCCAGTTCAGCCGACAACTCCGGCATCGCCTTTGGCTTCCCTTTTTGCCCCGCTCCCGGGGCCCGGGGATGGCGTTATTGTCCATCCGACGAAAAAGGATTTATCCGTCCAGCATCTTACACCCTCCCACCTTCCCTCGAGTTCCGCGGAGGCAGAGGCGCTGCTGCTGCATAATGTAACAACGGTTCTTCGCCCGGGCGAAACGTCAAAGCCAGTGTGTTTCGCGAAGATTTAGGGAGGGTGGGGTTCCTCGGGTTATGAGTTATGGCCTCCTCGCCCCCCGGCCCTCCCCCCTCCGCCCCATAGTTCCGTTTGTCTCTCTTACGCGTGGCTCTTGATCCACTGTGATACGGTGGCTTATTGTGTCCCCGGCCGCCTCCCTGCTCGACGTTCGTCCCGAACAACGACCCGAACAACGGCAACAATGTGGATCTCGGGCCGCTCTCTTCTCCTTTACAGACCCCCACTCTCTCACTCTATCTCTCCTTCACCCTCTCTCCTTCTCCTCTCACTCTTCCTCTCCCTCTCTCCCTCTCTCTTTCAGCAGCGAGATTCCCGCAGTTGATGAAGAGGTGGATGCCGAGGTGCTCCGGGTTGCGCCCATTGTGCGCCGATAATTCCAGTTACACGCGATACCCCGGCGGGCCCCTGAAATCCTAGAGGAGGCCCGCGGATTCCATTCTCCGCGACCGTTGGGGTGGTCCACGATCCGCGCGAGAAAGAGCGGAGCACAGTAGCGGCCGTTCCTTCCTGAAGTAAGCCTAAGGACGCTTTATCTGACGCGTCATCTGCCTACCGACTTGACTCTATCTCCGCTCACCCCCGCTGCACGGGCACCGAAGGAGATCCTTGGCCCACCGCGGTGGAGTTTCTAATACCGAGCTATCCGCTGCGGTTCGAGATATCCGTGAGATATAAGGGATAAAGGCGCGGAGCGGGGATCTTAGATCGTTAGTAGGATTGGCGTAACACTATCCATCGAGTGGCTTATCGACAACCGATGCAAACGGCGCGAAGGGGAATGGGAAAGTTGGCGCGTTGGATCCGATCGGATATACAACCGTGTGCGACGCACTGATTTTTTCTGGGTTATTTACGGTGCTTAGAAGAAATCCCTTTGGATAATTCGAACTGTGCGGTGTTTGTGGCAATTGAAGGATGTAGAGGTGATGCAAGTGCTATTGTCTTTAGGTTGGTTGGCTTCTAATGTATGATCATTGGAATTGTGCTGAATCGGAGGCAACGCGAGATGGAGAATGTTGCGTTCCATAAACAGAGTATGAGTATGTTAGTACGTTAGTATAGGTGGGGTATATTAATAACATCATCAATATCTCACAATCGGTACAATATTTATTGAGTCAATTATAGAAAATACAATATCCGAATATATCCATCAAAGAAATAGTTCTCACAGCAAAGCACGTACATGTTGCAAGAAAAGTCTTCACGGATATCCTTTTAAGTCAACCATCAACTCCCTATATTAATCCATAGTACCGAGTAACGAGTTCGGCATGACAGTCTAAACTCAACTGTCCACAATATTCATATTCACATTCACATTCATACTCCATATACCCCATAATATCCAAGTCAACGATCTTCCATGAAAAATAACACTGTAGCATTTACACTAAGTTACATTAAAAAACAACATCATACACGAGTTTGTGGTTCACCATGAAAACGTCCACACTGCGTGGAATCCGTTTAGAAGACTAGCCCAGCATACGTTGGAACCAACGCATCTGCGAGGCAGTTAGCCTTTCGCCCGGAAGTCAAATGGTCCTGATCTTGATTTAGATTTCCCCGGTAATCTGCCGTACCCTCCAGTTGGATATCTAGGAATATACATGTTTCCCGGGGTTACGGTGAGTTCACACCGTTCCCCGCTGGGCGTGCGGACCCCCCAGTAGTCCTGGGCAACTTACTATTCCACATAATACGCGCTCATATCTCAGGATTATAAGCCGGCCTGAAAGACAGGGCTCCTGGGGTAGGGGCGAGGGGAGGGCCTGGGCGAAAGGTACGCGAGGAGAGAGCGAGCGAGCTCTCTGACTAGAGAGAGGGAGAGAGGGAGAGGGACAGAGGCAAGAAGACGGGGTGGAAGGCAGAGAAGCCGAGACCCATCTCGAAGACTAGTCCATTCCGGCGTGACTTCGAGACGAGAAAGGGCGAGCGCAGCACCGCGTGACGTGGCTTTACAAGGTTCGTACTCGGGTTGTACCCAGTGACGATACGCTTTAAATCCGGCGACACGAGGCGCCGAGGATGAGGAGGTGGAAGGAGGCGAAACAGAGGCTTTCAGCGTGCAACGCGAGCATGTGTAATAAGGAGCCGGGGAATTCGCGCGACTGGCGTCGGCGGGAATGCCGATTATGGCGTTCTCGTTCGCCCAACACCGGCATTCGGACTAGGCTTGCGATCATGGAGATCCCTGGAAAGCCTCCTGCCAGACAGATTGGAACGGGTCGAGGCACGCCCGGCTGGCGTCGTACTCTGTTAGAACGCATGGGATTTTCGGACAGTTGTACATGACTTTTAACTTTGGTTTATTAAGATTGTTAATAAAACTGTTACCGAGTAAATTGCGAGTATTCGATTCGAATTTCCAAATGATGCTATGGATTGTACGTTGAAGGTGTGCATGGAAACGGATTAATTACAGAAATATTGGAGGTGCCGGAAAAGAATGTCGTTTTAGATGCTGCTCGCGTATCCATCGGCCCTGTCTCCACAGCTTCCTGATTTTTTTGAGATTCTCTTGAACAATCGACCATGAGTATTCCAGATTGTTCGCAATTTTTTCAATCGATAAAGTTGGATCGGTTTCGATTTCAGCGATCGCCATGACATCATCCATTTTTCTAGGGTTTCCTCTTCCAGGGCTATTTTTCAAATCAACATTTTCCGGTCGAATTTTCTTGAACCACCTCTGATATTTGCGAACATCCAAATAATCCCCCAATATAGCATAAATATTTTTAGTGGCGGTTGTTGCAGTTTCTTTTTTCAATAAATGATATCGCTTGGTAAAAATCGATCCACTGTAAATGGGCACAAAATTCTAATTTTACAAATCGCAGTACACATGTGACAAATAAAGTCACTGAAATAATACAAAACACGTCTTCAAAGGGCAATAATCAAAACACAAATAATCCTCGAGCCTGGTCAACGACAAAGACGACATTCCCTTCTGTTATCCATAATGTATAGTACATGGTGAGTTAAATATCCAGAAATTGTCATTCTTGGAGTTCCTCTCGAAAAATTGCAATAAGACACTCAAAATAACGTATTCACGGTATTCCCAAAGCTGCGTATTCGAATAAAAAGAAATATTACTGTCCTTCCATTAAGCATACAGGATAATTTAAAATATATTACTTTTCTTCAAATATCAACGATATATATGCAAAAATTATATAATTTAATTCATCAATACAACTTTCAATACTTTCCATGAATAATAATTAACAATACTACTCTAACTTCGAGCGTAGGATATTAACCATCCAACAAAAAAATTTGCGAATTTAAAAGCTGCAAGAGATTTCATACATAACCCTTAAAACCAACCCTTAAAAAGTACCTGATACGTCGACCAAAGCTTCACATAGATACGATTTAACAAAAATGAACGAAGCATACGCAAATGCATGATGCACTTCGATACATCAGTAAGAATTCGCCCGACTTAATCGCGCTTGTGTGTACGGAAAATCCTTGTTTGGCCATTATCGCAGGCAGATGAGACAGATTACTCGAATGACGACCCAGCGGCCGATGCTGGGTCTCCCTGGTGGGGGAGATTCATACGGGGACACAATTTCGGTCCAGAAACACGTACCACTGGGGAAACCCGTGCTGTTTGTCCACTTCGTTCGGTCGCCCAGGATCCACGTACACGCCATCAGGAAATTACTACTCGAAGTGTATGCCGGGCGGCGCAACGAAGGCACCGAGGAACACAGTTCCCCGAGTTTAATTAACTTCGGACGGCTGTTTTCTGTCAATATTTTCACTGGCTCCCGAGCTCGCGGTTTGCAAGCTCTTTCTTACCGCCGCGCCGACATGCAACTTGCGGCACGAAGTTCCATCGATCCCTCGGCACACAATGGGTCACCCATTTGCACAGTTTTCGGGAAAAGTTTTCCTTCTGGAAGTCAAGAAATTGCGACTTCCCATGAAAAGATGGGGATATATCGAATCGCGAAATTGCCGTACCGGCAGTGACTTTGATAGGAGAGGCGAAAAATATCCATTTACAAAATGCACCACGTAATACCGCGTGCATCCCTGTATCAATATTGCATTGCGATACGTCGCTTTGCTTTAATTTATTTCAGAGAAATATAGCGTAGGTTTTTCAGTTTTTTTTATATCCTGCGGTAAAGCCAAGAGTTTAATATTCGATATAAGAAATACTTTTCTCTAGCAAGACGCGACGTGTATTTGTTTCTTGTACAAAAAGTATTAAATATATTGTATGCACGTCTATTTACATAATCATTCTTAAGCTATAACGTACTTTACATATTCGTATAAAGGGATGTTATATCGATAAATAACGGTGTAGAGGGATCGAAAGCAAACCGGCTAGAAAAACTATTTTGTCGCAAATAGCAAAGAATGTTTCAGAAACGAATTGCTCGAAGGAGAGTAATTTCGAGTATGTCGAAAGTGTACATACATATATGACGATCAAAAGGGTTCTCGGCGACATAACTTCAGGATCGTAAATTTAAATGCTGTTCGAAACACTTTGATGTCCGGCCACCATCGGTTCTGGGGCCACGATGTCCCTCTGGGGTTCCGATCAAGGTAAAGAGCAATTTCTTCATCGCGTCCCATCCTATATGCGGATACGTAGGTACTACAAAGGTGGCCGTCGGGCCCTGACGTGTTTCATGCCCGAAACCGTACCGTGGTAAATACACATTGTGAAACACGCGTCACTTTGAATAATAAATCAATTTCGAGGGACAAAGACGGGCCATGATTATGTATGGACATCGCCGGTAGTACGGAGCTAGGCGAGCGGTCCATATAACCAGGGCTGTTGGGTATAAGGTCTTTGATGTATTGAGTTGGCCCGTGTCGATTTGGTAAGTACCACTCCACCCCACGAACGGCCACCCTCAACCCCCAGAACTTCCATTCGAAGGGCAAACAGTCGAACCCCCTTCTCTCCTTGCCTCCTTCTCTCTCTTTCTATCTCCCTCCGGCTCTCATCCTCTTCCTGCCTCCTCTCTACGTGTATCCTTGCCCGCGAAACTAGTTTGGTATCAACTACCTCCGTAGTTGCCGCTTTCCTTAACTCCTCGATTCAACCTTACCGATGTGCCGATGGATCGTAAGTGTTTGCGAGGGTAACGAGCTCCGAACGTCGCCTGCGTGAACGGACTCGAATCACTTCTCGATATTCTTATGATCCTTCGAATTGTAAGTTGAGAATAAGGATAGGCTTTGAGCAAGGTATCTCACGCCTTCTCTACTGAGATTACTCGTTGGGAAAATGATACTTAGTTTTTTTACCAAAACATTTAATTTAAGTTGTTGTCATTTTAGCTTGATGAAGATTTCACGAGAGAGTCGAAACGTCGCTTTTATTAATGAAAGTACTGGTTTATTCTTGGACTGAGTGAGCGTTATTTTCTAATATTTAGTTTAAGCTAGATATTCGCAAATGTACGATGCACGGTTGACTAATGGGATATTTTTTATAGGTAGCGGTGGATGATGATAATGATTAGCAAAATAGGCGGTATAGGGATTTATTCTGTGCTGCGATCAAAAAACATTTACCGGATATAGAACAGTTTAGGAATTCCTTTACACGATGTTAGTATATTTATTTATTCGAAATAGAGCATTCAATTTTTGGTCCTAATGTCACAATATGTATCGCACCACTCATTTATTTTGATGCAATCGTGCAGTAGACTAATCTGTTCTTAAGATGGAATCGGCGTTATACTACGTAATAGTAAATGTTGCCATAAAGTGATAACTATACAGTCTACTTAAGTAATACAATTTTCTTACCTGCTGTAAAATTAGCACTACGAATATAAAGCAAATAAGCAAAACTTGACTATAACGTCTTTAAGTGAATAGGATTACAATTTTTTAAATTTTCATTGGAGAAAACATCTGCAGACTTTTGTTTATGTTTATCGTATTATTAATATACACAGCTTTCAAAAGTTTAATTTTAGCTTGCGGAACAAAATCCGAATTATGATTGAAACTTGCAAATATCTCTAACAGATCGTGAGATTTCAATGTAAGACAGACATTTTTGTAGATTAAAACATCATTTAATAATGGCAGAAAATCCGTAATAATTAACCATTAGAAAATTCGCCATAAATTCAAATCTTTTCACATCCACAAGAACCAAATATTTTATCATCTCCAAACTAAGTATAGTATCTATTCCCATAAAACCATTTCTCATCTCTTAAGCGAGTACAGTGTGCTGTCAGGAAATTTGGCTACCTATTTCAAAACTATCTCATACAAACTTCAGAAATACGTTTAGCAACGAGTTTCTCGAAACGTAGGCAGGGACCCGATAACGATCTATCGTATTCTACCTCCCTCCCCCCCAATGCTGCAAAAAAAAATCAAATACAATAAACATGAAGGCAACGAAGAAACAAGATATTTCAATCACGGTCAACGATTACCCGCGTTTACCAGATCCCATACCCCAACGACATGACGAATCCCATGCAGCAATCAGGCTTTCGTACATTTTTCAACGCAAACTAAAAGTAGCGTACTAACTCTCAGAAAACGATCGTTCCACGTTTAGGGCCACAGGACTTCTTTATTCATTATCCGAATATAGTACGTCTTCAAAATTTGATTATCCAGTCCGGGATCAATCTCCAAGTTACAAGTACCAAAAATACATCTAGCAGGGCGCTGTAGTCAAACAGAACCAAAGGCGGCCAAGGATGGAGGGGGGAAGGGGCTGAGGGAGATAAAATAAAAATGTAACGAGCAAACGAGGTATTCCAAACGGGAAGTTACAATCACTAGGTGCTTTTGCGTGATCGCATGCACGAGAGAGGCGGCGAGATTGATATTGGTTCCTGAGCGAGTCGAGGAAAACGGTATGGGCTTCGAGGGCGGTTCGCTGATATTGGGCATTCAATCCTAGCCAACCCCGATTCTCTCACGCGCCCCTAACAACGCATTAACATGCATGAGCCCTGCGTGATTGTTTTACTCTGGCCCACCGCCGCACCCGACCCCGTCGCTGCCCCCTTCGCCAACCCCCGCCCCCTTCGGCCCCCACCCCCGCCGCCCTTTGGCCTCAAATCTGAGTAGGCAGCGAACGCTGCCGCCGAAAATTCGGCTGCTCGCGCCGTGCGTGCATCCAATGCAAATTTAATGTTGAATATCAATGGCCACATCGGCGCCGGTGCCGTTCGAGATGAAACGGTAGGCGTGAACGCATGCGCCACCTCGCAAGCTCGTTAACAATATTTGCGGATATCGACGGCGGAAGGACGTTCTTACGGACGATCGCCGACTCTTAACCCGTTTGATACCAGGGCCAAATATATACAGCGGCTTCCGGCCGATGCATATCGCCGGTTGTCGGACGTGGCGGTTATAAATTGTAATATATGCCCGAATATCCGAATATTGATTTTAATTTTCTGTTTATGGGTGTGATTATGCATGTTTTTTTCTGTACTTAACGGGCTTCGACTTCTAAGGTCTTTTGCCCGGTGCGTGATGTTTTGTGCTTTATATGTTAGGTTATCTTAAGAGTGTCTTTCGCTATATGCATGTTGCTGCTTTATCTGAAAATGTGTATACAAATATGAAATCTAATCTGTAAAATGTAGTGGTCTTTATTCTTCGGCTGTCTTCTAGTTCTATGCATAATTCAATAGAATGATACGAAACAAATATGTTGCGCATCTATGATTTCTTTATAGAACGGAAGAAACTTTTGGGACAACCTACTTCTAATTCATGTTTCTTATAATTTGTATGTTATTCTTTTGTTTATATGAAACGCTGTTCCATAACATTCGAATTCGAATAATCAAAATACGCGTATTGCGTCATAAGAAATTGAACAAAAATGTTGTACACTACAAATTAAATATAGTTTTATTACTCGTTTGTAGTTATATTATACGTTTGTAAACGAGATCATTCTTTTTTCAAGCTTGTTATTTTCATTTATAACGCCTACTGCAGAAACATTTACACACGAGTCTTGAGGTAAAATTCATGCGCGAATATTGTATTTGCATATTTTTATAGGGACACTTTTATCTTCTCACAGTTTTAAAAAAGAGAGATTTATTAAATTCGTATATTTAATTCTTTGCCTCGTTAATAAAGCAAAACACGGATCTAAAAACAAAGAAATAAATAATATATAAAGCAAATATATATATAAAGCCATAACACGGATTTCGCGATAAACGTTATCGATCGCTCACCTTGCTTCCAAACCACTTTCCACGTCCGAACGAGCCAGGATAATATAGCCGTTGTAAAATTATGGCTGCCATCGTCTTTCCTAAGGTGGTGTAGGCGCCACTCCCCTCTCCAACGAGAAGATCGAACCCTCTCGTTTTCGTATTATAGGTGGTACCACCTCCGAGCCTATGAATACTAAGCAGTTTATAAAAATGTTGATTTAGCACCTTTACCAACTTATGCATCCTCTGTCACCCTCTATGCTATATCTTTCTCTGCGCCACGAAAAAGTTTAAGCGATTCTACGCAAAATCAAGCCAATAGTGTGGTTCTAAAATTTGAAAATTGATTTGTAATGCAAAACGTAGTTTTTACGTTTACATATAAGTATAAGATTCTATTACCATTACATACAAAAATATGTCCAAACCATATACACGGTCAATATCTAGTTCATATTGTATGAAAGATGATTGAAATTTGCTTTAAATGGCATCGACAATTAGAACAGTAAATTTATATATATGCGGAATCATCAAATAACTCATAACAATGTATAGGCTTGTGAATTTGATGCCGGTCAGAAAAAGGAGATTCAAAAATTCTCGTGAATCTCGATTACCAAATATTCTCAGCAAAGTTTCAAGAAACACGGAACTACAACTATCATGTTGTTTCGTGCACGAGGCGAAAGTCTTTGATATTTGAGTGGCGGAATCGAGGCGATATCTAAAGTCATGAAATTTGAGAGGACTAAATTGAGGTCCGTTCTATAGCAGACTAGTTTACTCGAAGTATCATGTTCGATCGGAGAGACCCAAGAAATCTCGGGACAGATTACAAAATTATTCAAGAAACATATAAAGCACTGTAGCTCTTCCTAGTAGTTTTCCTTTTATATTATATTCAACTAGGAAGATTATAATGTATAATTTATATAATGACATAATATACAATTGTATAAAACATATATTATATATAACTTGTATAAAATATAATGTATAAAACAATTTAAAATCGAGAAAAGTTGATCAAGTAAATTCCAAAGTATCGGTCGATCAAAAATCCAATAACAGCCGCATATGATTTCAAAATAGTCCGAGAAATAAACAAGGCGCCACCAGCCTTATCGAAGCCTCCATTGCGCACAACGAAATTAATAGCCACTCAAATGGTACGACCAATTACGATGTTGAAACTCTCAAACCTCGAGGGTGCAGGAATGAGGTCCACCTTCGAGGGTGGCTACAGTGGCCCAAAAAATTCCTCGAATTTGAATAAAACCAAGTAAGCTGGCACGGAAGTCGTAATAACGTTCCGCATTTCCCGGCGGCTTTGGGGGGGTGAAATCAGATAAGACGCCATGTTGGGGCACTTTCATGTCATCCTGGGCGACCAATCAGCAGCCAGGCGAGAAGCCCCTTTCGCGCCGCTTAAAAGGGGGGAATGAGTTTTAAACTCGTCCGGACTGATCCGCTGTAATTAGCGTTGGTGATCACTGGGGCGGCTAACCCGTTCGTAAGGATGCTCCTCAAATCAGAAACAAAGGCGGGTTCCTCCCATCCCTCCCCCCCTCTCCTCATCCTCCTCCCTCCCTCCCAAGCCCCGCGATCGCCTCTTCTTTCTCCGCCATCGCCCCAATGAAGGCCTCCTTCGGCCGATTATAAGCCCTGGAATCGATACCCCGCAGGATTTAATCTCTTTAATCGGTAATTATCCCCACCCACCTGACTTCGTTCAGTCGTACCAGAAACCGGAGGGACATAAAATTGGGTTACAGCCGCCCGAATGAAGCTCCGCTCGGGTACCTGGCCGAAGATCGGCTTCGATTAAAAACATCGCACGAACGACCCTCCGGACCCCGATCTTGGGAGTACTTTTACCTCCGTGCTTACCCTCTGTCGACGTTCCTCTTTTCTTCGTCCTTTGTTTACTCGCTTTTCGGCCCCACCTCTCCTCCTTCGTTGCATTTAATCCGGAAATTTTCGACTCTGCATTGCAACGTAGCTTTTCTTTTGTTGGAGGAAAAGAATGTTACTATGAGGAAGGATTCTGCGAGTTGTTGAAAATGGAATTAATAAGTGTGTCCGTGAAAGTCGACTCGTAACGCGAATATTTGTCTATGCTTAATGCACATCACTTGGTTATATATTATAAGCGGAGATAGAAATGGATAGCAGGAATTTGATTACGATATTTTGCGTGCTCGTTAGCTTTTGGTAATAATTGGTGACGTCATAATGCCACTCCAATATTTGTCATTTCCCTTCGCGTTCTTTCTCGGATGTAAATCACTTCGTAGCTAGTTATGTAACTGACGGACAATATATAACAAATTTCATGATCAATTTTTTCAGGTTTTTAGAAAAATATACTCGAACAGTTTGAGGCATCGTTCTTCATTCGGATTCTTTTCGATCGGGGTTGCCGGCTATCAACCGACCTACCGTCGTATCTTCACCATCCTCCGTGCCCCTTTCCTTTTCTCCACGACTCGCAAGATCTACTCGCAACGCGTCGTGAATCCATTGTAGGATAGCACAGTGGAGGCGCAAAAGTCACAACGGGATAGGAGCGATCCTGGCACGTTCACCGCAGGTTTCGTTCCCCTCACGGCACCCTGGAAATCGAGACCAAAGATCGTCGGGACATAGAAATCGGTAGGACATCGCAGGATACAGATGTTCTACAAAACAGCCGAGCTACGGTCGGGCTCATAATAGCTAACACCGGGTTTATACGAGCACGCTAAGTAGCAATCCCGCAGGATCCAGGGCACAATGGTGGACCCTTCGTATATTTTGACTTTTTGACAGATGGCTGTTGCTACCACCAAGCGGCTCACCGATTTTCCGTACGGCGCGAGACTGTGGCCGCGTGAGAAAGAGAGAAAAGGAGAGGGGGTTGGGAGAGAGAGGATGGGGAGAGCCGCGTCATGGGGTACCTTTCAGCTTCGCACGAAACGGAAACTCCTGACGCATTTATGTGAGGATTAAGAGAAAGATTAGGAGGGGAGAAGGTAAAACGTGCGTGATTTTTTGGAACTTCTTCCATCGGCTTGTCACGATATTATCATTTGCCTTGGGATTTTTCTCAGTGATTTCGAGAATGAAATTGAGTACCTCATCCTTCCGTTAGCAAAGATAATTATACTGATCGAAAAACGATTCTTTAAGTATCGATTCTTCTTATATCTCAGCAGATTGCCTAAGTTTTATTAAAGCTCTGCTTCCTTTTTGGTTTCTTTGACGATTACAATACTTACATAGCAATGTGTAAATACGCGGTATAACTAGATACTAATATAAATTGATTTTATTTTTTATATAGTGAAAATGTTGTAACTGATATAAAGAACGCTTAATTGAAAATATATTATGATATGTACAGTTATGCTCTATAGCTGGCACATGTCATTGTGTGTTATATTTGGTTGAATTAAAAAATATTATTAAAGTTAAACTCGGAAAGAATTGTTTATTTATTTAATATATGACCTAACATATCCTGATAGCACGGCTGATGAAAAAGAAGTGGATTAATGTATTATTTGAAATGCCCATGTCTCAGCCGTAAATATACATTTACATTATGTATCCGTTTTTCAGCCAGTTGAGAAATATGTAGATAACATTCGATAGCAAAAATGATTTCTATCGCTACATTGTTTTCCACTTCAGCTTGAGTATCCTCGACAGAATTCTGCAGTATTAGAAGCTTGCCCAACTGATTCAGTGTAATTAATACACATATATTCAAAAGTGTTTCAAAAAATAAATCCATGCTTAGAAAACACACTCCTTTACTTTCCAAAACGCGTTCTCACATCTTTCGATCATCATCGTTATATTCAGACACCTCAACCCTCAAACCTGTGATCAAAATAAATATTATACATATATAATATATCTACTCTTTATCTGAGATCAACTTGTTAAGGCTATCTCCGAACAGCAATTCATAATAAAACACGCATTCATCGCCAACTTTCCCTTTGCAAAATCACAGAATACTTGACACAAAAATACACTAATCTCTCCGGCGTTCCAAACCTACCATTGGGTTACTACTCAATGTAGCTGGTGGGCATTTTGTTCCTTTGGAACCCGTTTCTATAGAGGAGATTCTCGATTTCCCCGAATGTAAAACCACGCGGCAGGTAAAAGCTGCAGTCTCAGCACGAGCGCGTTGCGCACCTAGCAAAGTCATCGCTGGCAGGGTCAACGGATTCGTGCCTCGGCGCTCCGTCGAAGAAGGAAGAAATAATTGCCCGTAAAAGCCACGTTTTCCCGCTAACTTGGCGGGAGGACTGAATGCACCGTGGCAGCGGGGGACGATCTGTTGTGACCGTTGCCACAATAAGGCCTTTTGCCAGCGAACAGAACACCCTGTAAACGCTTGGAAGCGCGAGGCCCGGATAGTGATGACTCCTTTTGCCGCGAGTCTCTCTCTTTCTGTCTCTCTCTCTCCCGGGTGGTTCGAGACAGCGTGGATTATGCGAAGGAAAGAATTGGATTCCCCTTTGTTCGCCTTTCTGACCAGAAAACGAGGACTCTCTTTCCCGGAAGAAATACTTTTCAGGATGGTCTCCGACTGGATATTTAATCGGATGCCTCGTAACGTCGTTCCGTTTTATTTCGATCCTCTTTATCCAGCTGCGCGAGGGATAACGTTGTGGATTTTAAACTGATTAAAATTCGGAGTGAATCCGTTTGCATCGTCGATTGCATTACGAAACACTGAATCGTGTAACCGGTTAATCTCAAGTGATTTCTCTGGCTCGGTATTCTTCCTTTATGTACTTTAATCAGTGCATTTTATTCTACTATATATATAATGAATGTAAGAATAGTAAAATCAAGGAGGGCTATGAATTGTGTCTTATGTACCAATTTCACTTCGTAATTGTACTAAATGGCCAAATAAGGCGACTGGAATGAAATTAAGTATTCGGGTATAATGACAAAAACATCGAGAAACGTTGTTATATATTCACGATAGATAAATATTAAGCTAAAAGAGATGTAAAAGGAACCAGACATAGTATTAAGCAAATTATTTAAAAACGAGCACAGTCGGATATGAATAATTATGACCACGCATATTTTCAAGGAATACTATATGCATAGGTGCTGCAGTAATAAATCAAAAGTCTAAAATATTACTGGAAGCTGTATATTTTTAAAAATTGGATTCTTCAACAGGTATTAAATTATTTCCCACGAGGCCTAAAAAATTCATATACCAATGCCAACACGTTGAAACGATCGAACTGCTGAAACAGGAACTTTCTTGATTTAATATGTATAAAGAGTTCCCCCAATAATTTTACATTTAAAGTTAGTCCTTTAACGATACTGGGCAATGAAAAGAGTTCGCTATATTGCACGAAAATCACCAACGGAGAAACGGATCATTTCTTATAATCGTTAAACGATTCTATTTGAATTCACCGTTAAATTTCAACGCGTTTTAAAACGTTCACGAAGTGCTAAAACTTTCATCGGAAATACTCATTCTGCCCCTTTCCATTGAATTCCGTCCGCGGTCCTGCAAGGTGTTCTCCATGTAATTCGCTCGATGTAATTCTCGTAAAGCGAAATCGTTCGCGCGGCTATTTCGAGAGAAACGGGCACCGACACCAGCACGACTATCAAATACCAACGCACATTCTCCTCAGACCTTTCTGCAATTGTATTCTAGTTGAATACACAATTAAAATCATATTCGGTTGTCTCACATTAAATATATTACGCGGATAAAGAAACCGCGTCCGAAAAGAAATACAACTCAGAACCGAAACTGATTTCCCGTTCTGCAGAAACTTCCGCTATTGTTTTATATATGAAGCCTTTGAAAAAGCATTGTCTTCTTAATTGTAAAGATCAAAGTATGTCACATAAATATTGATCAAAAATATATCATAATAAAATTTCATATAAACTTCTATTAAAAAAAATATAGATAGTAAAACATTTTTTTAAATATTATACAAAGAATTGCCATGATATTGAGTTATAATATTCACCACAATCGAAATGATTTCACTTATAAAATATACTTATAATTCTTCGAAAATGCCTTAACGCTAAAATATATTAATCCCTTGGTCTGAACCGATGATTTATGCGTTTCATGTACATCCTACATATATATCAAACTATACAATAAATATACACATAAATGGTGTCGCCTAACAATCCTAAACCCTTATTTATCTTTGAATCAGTATCAAATGGAAAAGACGATCAACCATCACGGATACCCAAAATTACTATCAATCAAACCGACAGCCAGTAATTAACCGCACTTTCAATATATTACGCACCAAATCTCGGGTTGCTACTTTCTCCTTTTTATCGCATTTCTCCTCGCAACGCCGCTTTTGTCAGTCTTTTGGGCCGAGAATTTAAGCGGGCACATTAGAGCCGCACGGACGACTTTTTTCGACGAGCAGTAATACAGTTGTACGTACTGTAAGGCTTATACTTTTAAAAGGCACGTCACACCACGCTATGGGGATTCCGGAGCGGGCTTCGTACCGGCCGCGGAGAGTCTGACCACCCTGAGCGCCATGATTTATGGGGGCCCGTCGTAATAGCGCGCGATTCAGCGCTCACAGAAAATATTTGTGCCGGAGGGCCGATTGTGCGCGGCCGGGGATCTGGTCGAACATTTTCATTTGTGGGAGCAGAAGAAGAGGATAGGCAGGAGGAGGAACAGAAAGCAGGAGGACACAGTGGGTACACATAATAATGCCCGAAAGACCGGGAAAAGTGAAACGTCAGAACGCGAGTCAGGAGAGATACCTATGAGAATGTATACGTCTGCGTACGTGTGCGCGCGTATGCGTGTGTCCGCTGTTGCCTGTCGTGCCTGTGCGTGTGGGTGCACGTAGGTGAGCCTTGTCCGGGCGCACGCATAAGGCGAGGTATAGGACACCACCTGCCAGTGACGTCTTATTTCGTTCCGCAACGAACGGCCCGCGGCGATTACCGTTTAACGATTACAAGCGTGTCCGGGATACCTGTAACGCCTTCATTCATTACCACCTACCGCTCCCCCGGCAGGCTCCCCGCGCCGCTGCCAATTAATTAATCCTACCTTCTCGTGCGTTAACGAGATGCCGGCCGCGGCCGGACCCGTGCGGAGGCGGAGAAAGGTTCTTACTTGGTCCACTCGAAAGGATCGCGGTTTTTCACGCGAAACTTCATTCCCCTATCTCTGTTATTTTTTCATGTACTTCTATAACGACGCTTTAGGAGAAAGATAATGCCTTGCACGATAAGTGGTTTATTATTATATATTTTCAATGCATTGCGCGCTATGCTGTTTGCACTATGGGTTACCAATTTAACGGTGTTATTTTCTTCTGGAATAAAATACTGATGGTTGTGGCGGTTTTCCTCCCGCGAAGGTGTATGCTGGGGCTATCTGAAAGAACTGGTTTTGTGTGAAATTTTAGTTTATTGAATTATATTTTATTTTCGGAATGAGTATTTTTACGGAAAAAATTTTATATGGAAAGTTTTGATATATAATCTTAGTGATCAGTGATAGCGCGACCTTCGCTGTATTTTTAACGCTTTGAATGTTGTATCGTTTACTACGTGTAAGCCACTTAATAATACTACAATATTTTTCAGGTTGTGTAATTAAAGGACCATCAAAGGGAATCGCGTAAACGATAACCGTTTGCCATAGGATTTTTATAACGATGATGTACTTTTCGACGAGATTCAAAACGGTTATATGTATGTGAAAACCAAGCGCGTGTTTTTCGTGATATAGTACCGATATTTTATTTGTACCTTCGATGTCTCCATTTTATCGGTGAAAGCGATATTAAAGTGAAATTCGTGTAACTGCATTGTGTGTTTGAAATCATTGTATCACGAAACAAATGCTTTATCATTGGAACACGTTGGTCTATGCTATTTCCGATAAAGTAGGTTTTGGAACAATTAACGATTCCTCGCTGGATGACAATTAATTCACGAGTGATAATAAAAATACGGTCTCTTCCAGGTAACAAATGATGTATTCATTCCTATTGCGTTTCGGTGTAGACTTTGCGCCCTCTTCAGATGTTCACCAACGAATTTTGACTACAATAATCGTCAAACGCATGCTTCGGGCGAATCTTGCATATTTGTAAGATAAACTGGTACCATGAAGTAGAAATCCAAACTTGTGTTGAAAATCAAATAAATAACGCTATCTGATATGTACTTTAAATCGAAGCGTATTTTATTAGAAATATTGTTCTTACATATTATTTATACGATTAAAATAAAAATCAATTACAATTAAAACAATCAATGGAATACATCGTGTTTAGCAAACAATTAAAAAAATATGATTGGAATATCAATTGCAAGAAGAAGTGGTATGTTTCTTAAATAATATTTAGAATTTACATCGCAACAAAAGTTGAATTTTAAAAGTATTAACTTTTTAAATGTTAGTTTGTCGATCTACAAAGTTTGCAATGAGATCCGAATATTGTTGGCGTAAAACCAAAATTAATTTTCCTCCATACATGTCACATTATTATATTCGATTGATGCAGGAAACAGGTACTTTACGATTAATGGTGCGTGCTGATATACAGAGAATAACCATTACGAACTACATTTAAGCAACTCCATAATAAGTTTTAAGGATGTTACTATATGCGCCGGATTTGTAATAGCTCATTGTAACATTTATATTACTCCTAACCTCGTAAGAATCGTTCTGAACGAACCTCCACGTTCTCTCACTAATCCTTTCAACTTAATATCCGCAGTAGCGAATAAAGCAAAATCATTATTCACATTAAATCACATTAAATTGCTTTGTTTGCACCACTGTGCACCACCGGTGGGTGAAACGGGGCGCTTAGAAGAATTGCCACTGTGAAAACCGTCCCCATTGAGCGAACTCAAGATGAGTTTCACGGACGATGCAGTGTGGGTGGCATTTTCTCGCTGTGAATTTTTCGCTCCTTGTTCCTGGATTCATAGCCGACCTTGCGAGTAGGCCTCTCTCTCTTTCCTTCGGCCGTTCGCGCTCCTCAAATCGCATTTATCCGCGAGTTACGAGCGACCCTCTTGTGCCTACTCCACTTTCGTATACCTTTATGGTGGCTCCATAGAGACGTCAATCAGTCGGCGTTGCCTTCCTTTCAGAATAATTCTAAAGTCCGTCCCTTCGTCAATCGATCCAGCCTCGCCTCTCCCTTTCCGTCTTCCTTCAACTTCGTCCTTCTTACCATCCCTTCCCTTCTGCCCCCACCTCGCCACCCCCTGCTCCCTTTTCTGCATTCGTTGCCCCCCCACCAGCGGAATCCGCAAAATCGGAAAATGGAAACGCCGCATCTGCATGAGAGCGACGAGAGGTGTGAACCGGTCCTCTTTCACGAGCCGCACATCTGCGAGATCCGCTGCCAAGAATAACGACCGTGGCTTATCCGGTCACCGTGATCTCATCGTCCTGCCGAGGCACACTTAGACCCCGTGGAATTGCCCACGAGGAAAGATAAACCTTTTTTTCCTCCCGCCGCCGAGTGATCGATCGCTATGACACGCCGTTATGCGCGCACCGCCTTTACGTCAGAGAGTGGAAGTTGTCTGGTAACCGCGAGAAAGCGCGAAAGGCGGAAACGAGAATTTACGTTGGCGCGCTGGAGGCCTGGACTCTCGTCACGATGATTCGGACTCGGATCTTGCTCATTGCTCTTAAATAATTGTCGTGTAATTTCTACTTCGTAGATTTGACGTCAGACCGCGCCGAATGATTCTCGGCATTTGATGTTTTTAAGTCGAGCGAACGAGGGAAACACGAGAGTGAGTATTGGGTCTTGTAGATATGTCGTTCGAGAGACTGAATTTCTTTTTCGTATGCTGTGCGTAATGTGGATGGCGATGACCGCGATTTGGAACTCTACACGGCAAATTTTCGATGCAAAAACTATAGCGGTCCATGCTGAAAATTAAATAAACGAGTAAATGAAACGGAAACGTCTTGGTTCATGAGTCATACACCAATATCGTATAGTCATTGCTGGATTATCCTAAATATTGATCATGGCCTCCTTCGCGCATTCAAAATTCGGAACGAGAGCTGTTGGCAACTGCCTTCTGAAAATACACGCTCCAAAGCTGGGAGAATCTTGGCGGATTTGAATAAATACAAACTTCATCCAGTTGTAGATATTATTTTCTCATCATAGATATTGTATTTTATCGCGGTACAGTGTGCATAGCTTTTAGAATAAGTTTATATTAAATATATATATTGTAGGTTATTAAAACAATATGCGTGACGATACAAAAAGAAAAAATGAGGACGGTACCCATAGATCGTTTCAACACAAAGTTTCAACTTAACTGATTATATCATTCATCATAATATTACCTTTTTATCCGTTTAAATAAAACATCAAAATGAAAATTTTCTATTTATACGGTTGTTTTGTCACGTACATTAAATTGATTTCAGTAACATACCTATTAAATAGAATTCGAAATAAAAGAGGTAATCACATAAATACAATCAAATAAATATTATATTCCGTAACGGTAACCTTTAAAACTATTTGAAAAGAAGACAGAAAAATTAATCCTTACGAGTTTCGTCCGTTGTCATAGAAACATATCCCGTATAACAAATAAACTGCGCAGCTTCAATCCAGCAATCACATATTTAAACCTAACTTACAAACAAAAGAATAAAACACATTACTCAATCGCATAACATGCGTGTCGCGCAAGAATCTATTCGTCCAAAGAATCAACGTATCATGCAGAAGAAGTACCCTAATTCTAATAAAAAAAAAACGAACAAGAAGTTCACCACGAAAATCGTCGCAAATAAGTTTCCCTCGCGGATGGATATTTGGATAATCTTGTACGATACCAAAATCCATTCCGCCGGTTAGTTCGTAGCGCCGTTATCTGGTGCCGATTTATTTTTCTTCGTCCGGCCGCATTTCCATATCGCCGCGCGATATTTCGGGGATATTTTATAGTACCGCGATATTTAACCGGTTCGAAACTATCTCGAGGCCGATATATCCCCTGGAACCAACTTGTACCCGGGAATCGATACTCCCGTTGGTGCCGAACGAAAAAATGCAGCAGCCCGGTGCACCGCGCGGCCGATTATCGGAGACGGGAGACGTACGGACGTGCGGACGGATGGACGAGAGTGGACGGACGGACGGTTTGACTTTGCATGAATGCGCAGATGCGGGTGCAACAGCTTGCGTAACGCGGCCGACAAAGAGCAAAAGGGAGCCTTCGCACAGCCATATTGCCTCCTGTCAATCACAACGGCCGCGCATCTCGTCTCCCGCATATCGCCGCGCTCTCCCTCCCCTCCCGCGCGCGGCCCCACCCTCCACCCCTCGGTTTCTCCCCGTTGCGCCGCCGGGAGACGATCGGGGAAACGCCGACGTGACAGTTTCGCCGATTGCATACTTCTGTACTCGATAAACGAACGCCATTTAATGCCGAATATTCCGATCCTAATGAATTGGCAGGCGGTATTATAAAACGGCGGTACGCGGGTTATTGGAAGAGGGGGGGGGGGGTAGTGGGTACTGAGAATGGGCTTTTCGGGAGTTGGAGGTTAGGATTGGTTACTATGGTACGCGTCGATTGGATTTATGAGCTTGCGACGATGATGGGGTATATGTGAATTTGGATTGTTTTGTTGGTCTTAACGCGACTTGATTAGTCTAATAGAGTGGTAATATAAGCAATGAACGAACGTTGCTCGGTAGTGTCGTTGGTATATGAATTTTAGGTTATTAACGCGGTCTACGCCAAGCCGTGTTTGCGGAATTTATATCGATATATTACTGATGTATTATAACGATATATTATCACACGATATTTCAATGCATCGGCAATTCGTAAGTAATTGGCTTATTTAGAGTGGTTATCGCATCGTGTACTATTTATGGTGCACGTGACGCTGCAATCGGTTTGATTGTAAAAGTCAGTCGGATTGAAAATTTTCAATCGATAAAAAGAACCCGCTATATTCGAATTTGTTAAGTAAAAAACGAGGTAAATAACATATTTAACAAATAAGGGAGTGAATATATTGACATAAAATTTGTTGTTTCTTATTTGTTTCTGTTGGGAAGTAAGTTTCAACCATTACGTGTACATGTAATATGCTTCCCAACAGAAACAAATGAAAAACAAACTATATATATATACGGATCAAACAAATTAATATGTCTTTTCATGCTGCCTCATTCTTTTGGTGAAAATGTATTTTACGAAATTAAGTTTGGTGTATAATACATGGTTTTACTGCATTAAATAAACATATCTGTGTGTACCATAAATGTTACACGTGGCACGGAACGTGTTAAGCGTGCAATTTGTGATAACACGACGTACCTAACGTCAATTCTTTCTAGTGGGACGATTATAAACACCGATAATGATTGATAACTTTGCGATAGTTTAACACATCTTGTATATTTTTCTGATTGTATATACATGAATTTGAAATAATTGAAAGAAGTTTGAATTGAAACCAAGCGAAATACGTATATTTATTAATCAGTACTATAATCACAATAAACTTAACTACTTAAAAAAAACGCTGTAACTAAGCAGTGTAAAAACATGTTAGAAAATTAAGTGCACTTTTGGTGTGGTTAAAAATGGCAGCCAAATCTTGCAGTGCCGGGAAAGCGATTCTTTATATGCATAAATCTGCTCTTCACCAGCCAGCCACAAACGTCTGTCAACTCGACGAACCACGCGATAAAGATGCATATTCATTATGACGTTCATTATTCATATATGCAGATTATAATGGCCAAAACGAGTATCTCCTAAAATATCCATTTCTTACGCGATACGAATGATGGGACAATTCGTTTTCCGTCGATGCTACGCTGTACCCCTGTATCTGTTCATCCCCTACCTCGTATTTTTCTGTCTACTTCCTTTGTATTTTATGTTTAAAAATTTTAACATAAAGATATTTATTGTTACGTCACGGTTTTGACATTGTATGCCAGAAATCAACTATACAAGTGAGGTTTCAAATCAACGGATCTATATTATCTGTATTTTACGTGCAAAAATCGACAGATAGAAGAAGCAATAAAAAAGTTTGTTGCACGCAACCTGTGTTACAAATGATGAACCCAACGTAGACGATATTACTGTCCAAAAAACGCAGCGATATTACAGCTGCTCTTTCTATTGTTTCATACTTAAACACTCGAATTGTTTCCCAGTGGTCCACAAAGAATCGCAAACCTTCTCTCGATTATCATTACATATCGAGAACATACTATGAATCATAAATAAGAAGGACAGCTTAATCATAATACTCTTCAGTTTACATAAAAATGTATTCCGTACCGTTCATCACCTGAAAAATCCATAACATTTTATACAGCATACCATCCTACAACCACGCGATGCTCCACAGAAGTCTTACTATGAACCATGTTTAAACCTTAAACTATACTATAATACACTCTCCAGCGCTATCCTAAGTCTTACAACATTGCACCACCAAACCACCAACTTTGCTTCCCCCGTTTTCTTCCCAAACTCGACGCTTTATTCCAACAAAAAAAACCGGTCATACATTTACGATCCAAAGTATCATCCACCATTGGCCGCCACTTTCCCCCATCTCTCACGCAACGCACGAATCCCGCGCTGATAAAAAAAACCCTACTCACCACCAAAGCCATCTATACAATAAAAACCGCGGAAGCAAAGTCGCACGCCTAATACAATAACGGAAACACCTCGCGCGCCTTCCAACCCCTCGGACTCTCTTAACGCCTTCACAGGGCGCATAGCACCCGCGTCGTATCCGCGAGTAGACCCGGAAAGGGTCTTAGGTATATATCGCCAGGCAGGATCGTTTGTTTCGGCGGACCGTTTAGCCAATTGCCGCAACAAAGGCCCTCCTCGCTTCGCGGAGGGGTTGTTTGTAGCCGGAGTAATGGCCGCCGAGGTAACCCTCCCCCGTGCCCCTCCGCGTACTCGCCAGCGTTCCCCGTCTTCGCCGCCTCCGCTGGCAGAGTAGCCTAGGTGGGCGGCGGGAGGGGAGGAAAAAGGGAAAGAGGTAGACCACTCTCGATTTACCCTACGGAGGGGGCACTGCGCACGTAGGTAGGTAGATATGGGGGCGGGTAAATCCGAACAGGAAAGCAGCGCGGCGCGTTCGAGAATCGGGGATTTATTCGGAAACTATTGCACGGAGTCGGCAGGAGGTGTTGGTGCCGTTGGGTGTAGATGTGGGTGTAGGTGGCGCAGAAATGGATGGTGGCGAGTTCGGGGGGTGGTGCGGGAGAGGCAGGAGGAGGAGGAGGGAGGGGGAGGGGGGGGGCTGGAGGGGCGCGCGAGGTGGATCCCGATGGTAGGTGGATGCTCGGAGCTAAATGCTTCCACCTCCTTCCACCTCGCGCCGCCGGCACCGTCCTTCGCCACCGTGGATTCCCTCTAAACAGCTCGAAAACGCTCAAACGTAATATATTATCGGACGTATACGTAGCGCCGGCGTATTTATCTGAGCGCACGGGGGTAGCGCCGCCGGAGGCCGAGAGGGAGCCGCCGTAAAGCTGCCAGCGCAAAGTATTGCATAAATAAGTGCGCTGGCGAAATATTCATGGCCGTGCCAAACCGTCCTTCTACCACCGACCTCATCCCTACTCCCTCCTATCCGCCCCCCTCCTCCTGGTCCCTGTCGACCACCGCAACCTAGTCTTTCCCGTCCCTCTTCCTCCTACGAGCATCAACCTTCGCCCGGATATTCCACGTCGTTCCTATATAACCTACCCCCGAAAAGCGCGGATCTATTCATGAGCGCCTCTATCAGTACCGTTCCGTCGATAAATTTACTCTCCTCCTCGGCCCGTGTACCACCGCCGTAGATATCGAGAAAGAAGGGCGTATTTGCGTATGCCCCGGGCCAACCTGCCTGGAACTCCGGCCCCGAATGCACTAGCATCGTGAGCGGCTGCACCATAAATCTCACGCGACGTCGAGTGCCGATGATTGCATTTGATCCACGCGCCGAAATTTTAGGCGCAGAGTCGGGAGAGAGTCCTTTAGCTGAGAGTCTGGTCTTTTGGTAGTCCAGGCGTCTATCTTGGTTCGGTACATCGAGATTGTGCTCTTGGAGTGTGTAGCGATGCTCGAGGGCGTGCATTATAGGACGGTTGCTTCGGATTTCAGATTGACTAGATTTACTTTGTTCAAAGTTGATCGTGAAATGTGAAAGCATTGCGTATACTGTGGTATTAATTCAATTCGTCGATGAGTAGCGATGATTTTCTTTAATCATCCGCTGTATTTAAAATCGTTGAGGAGAATCATGCCTGTACATTAGCCAGGTTTAATTTTTCCACGAATTACTGTCTATTTTGTTTTTATATAATATATCAAGATTGCAGCTTGACATTTCTGAAGAGTATACTGTAGTTTGGAGAAATTTTCGATGTATGAGATACATCCTTAACACGTTGAGCGCCCTTCCCGCGTGAATGCGGGAGCCTAACCTTCCGCGATCTTACCACTATCCCTAACAAGGCTCGGAGCAATCTAAATTTTTCGTCTAAGCGAATCTAAATATCTCTTTGCCACTACTCAGTTCAGTTTCTCTTACACTTCTGCGCTATCTGATGGACATTTTAACGATCGATAAGTAAATATGTTAACGGAAAATATTGCTCGACCGACTGATGGGTCTGGTATAAATGCAGTGAGCTTTCACAAAATTATTATCAACAACGTTGTTACTGCATTAGGCAAACGGTAAGGAATTCCTAAGCAAGTGCTCACCAGAAGTTTGCAAAACTCAACCAAAGGGTGACCACATAATGAACTGGTCAAATAACTATACAACATTCGGTGAACGAAAACTTGCTCAGGTAAAAATGAATTAGAACCTGAAAAAAACCATAACTGGAGATAGCCGTAAATCATAACACGCTGCTTACAACCCAAAATATTCAAGCTGAAAGTGGTAGTTTGAGAGCCTCCGCAAAGACACAACTCGCATCTGGATTACGTGGCGTTAAACGTGTTAACAAAACTTATATCTCTTTACTTTACCCGAAATTTTATCATACAATATGTTATTCTATAATCCTATCGTAAATTTCATATTACAACCAGCACCTTCCACATCATCGACTCGTCTATATTCATATCTTCTCATCCTTAAAAATATTTCAGCAAAGTTGTGCGCTTCGATATTACATCCCGAAGCGTCTTTAGAGAGACCCTCGGATTCTCACGGAATGGCTCTCTTCTTGCGTCTCCATCGCGAAGGATGATTATCCAGGGGCTCCTGAAGTTTCCACGATTAACCATCGATGAGCTCGAAAGAGCCGACAAGCCGGGAATGCCCGAGAGATTGGTGGGTTCCGAGCGTTTTCTTGTATCGAAAACACGGCTTGTCCTCGGTCGCGGCCAGTGCACGTCGGGCAAGGCGAAGAGCCGCAAGAAAGCAGAGCGGGAGGAACGATAAAGGGGTAGAAAAAGAGGGAGTAGAGCGACGATAAGTCTCGTGAGCTGTGGCTATGTCTGTTTGAAGAGGCGGAGGAGCTCCGACTCCTCCCGATTGTCGTGCGTACGGGTATAAACGTAGGCAAGAAAGCGAGAGAAGAAGGGTGATTAATCTTGCGGTCTTCCACGTCTCAAGGCGCGGACGTGCGTTATTGATGGAGACTTCTTTCGACCTCCACCTCCGTCCTCCCGTTTATCCTCCGCTCCCGCCGTCCTTTTCTTTCCTCCACCCTTTAGCTAGCTCAAGAAACGCGCGTACACCTAAGTACTTCGCCTGGTATTCAACGTGCGATCCTGAGATCGGCTCGGACCACCCTAAACCCAAGTGGAATTCGTGCGACAAAGGTGGCTCTGCTCCGCGAGCGGCTATTTATGTCTCTGGGACAGGCTTGCGTGTCGTTGTAATGGTTACTAGAATCGCTTTATCGGGACTATTTCTAGCACGAAAGTAGGTTCCCCGTGACTGACGTCTCTGAAGTGCCTTGCGACGTTCGCAGGATGTTTTCGAAATTATGTCAAAACGTTTGCAGACGTCCGTTGCGATTGATGGTAACGAGTTTTAACATGCTATGGCGTTGAATTGTTTATACCTGTATAGCGTATATTTTGTATTCCACAGAAATGGCCGTAGTGTGACATTCGACGATATAACCATTCCCTACCATTCGTTCCCAATCATTCGTTGAACAATTTCAAAGGCAATTAATATTCTTAGACATTTTTATGTAGAATAAATATGTTATTTTTCTGTTTACGTAAATTAGTTTAACTTTAAATTATTTGTCAAGAAATTATAGTGGTATACGAAAAGCAGTCCGTACTAACATTATCAAGATGCTGTAGTTAAGTATAACTTTGTCTTCGGAATGTTTTATTCCGTAATAGACACTATAGTCTTGGATAACCTAAATTTCTTTTAAAGAACAAGCTTAGGTTTCATGAACTTAGCAATCAGTAACGTAAACAGATTTTGCTTGGCAATTTTGCTGATGCTTTCATAATTAGATTGTGGGTACTATGTCAGATAGATCGCTCCTTGCACACAAAAACGAACCCACATATGCCATATTTAAGTAGATGCAGGTATGTACACTTTACTGAACAGATTTAAATATTTTTGAATGTAAAATTCTACTGTACGCTTATTGACGAGTTTGCCATTCGAGGATTTTTATGCAATGCAGGCGAGGTATGTACATCGCCATTCTCCATAATATTTACACTTTACCTCTCTGATACCCAGCTGCGAGGAGTTGATAGCGCGGGCCGAGAATCTTCTTGGATTCTCGGCCAAGAAGGACCAAGAAGTTTTCTTTCGAGAAGGTGCAGACAGACGACCACATCGTTTCTCTTCATCCGCAGCTGTAAACCGAAGAAAGAGAGAGAGGAGTGGGTTACGCGCTTTTTCTACTGCGCGTCATTAATATCCGTTGCTGCGACGCCCCCTCGCAATTTGTCAACATCTGAGATTTAATTTCAGGTACTTTTACTCCCTCGTATGTACGGCATGTACGCGCACGTTGCAGGTGCGAAAGGATCAGTAGGACTCGAACTTTCCGCGGTGAAAAGAAGTGCATCGTGCGATACGCGCTCTCAGTCCTATTGAGCTCCTCAAAATAATAAATAAGAGCATCATATGTAATAGAGTGTTCAAGGACGGTCCTTGCGAGGACCTGTTTGTGACTTTTTTCCTTCTTCGACAACGAATTCTAAGACTATTTGGCTTATTATCTCGATCTTAAGATTACTCAACCGAAAATTTGTGTTTCATATTGAATATCTTATATTGAAACTACCGTAAGTATGAATGAAACGAGAATGACGGATGTAGGTATTTACCAATTTTATCTTTCAATGGTAATTCCATAAAAAGTTTGTCACATAAAAGTATACCTAAGCATTTCTTCGTAAAACCTTAGATTTGAAATGATCAGAATATCACCTTCTTCTTCATAATAATACCATAATTTTATAAACTATTAACCACTTTACATCGAGCGATTACTCCTACAATATTGAAGCAATACCAGTGTAACCTCCAATTGCGTCCGTGTTGCCGCTCATCTTAATATTTTTAAATTACATTTGACTCAAAACCCACCTCAATCCGTAGCTTATCTTTCTCAACTTCACTTCGACATGGAAATGGGATAATCGAAGCAGTCCTATCGGACAGTCCGTCACCATCTTACTTTACATTAATTTCTCGTTCGATGCACGGTCACCATCATCGAGACGTTTCAAGTGAGAATAGGCGGAAGTGGTGTCCCCACGTCGACGGAAATAGTCACATATTCCCAAAGATAAACAACCGGTGTCGCGTAGTTGGCTCCCGATATCCTGCAGTAATGCGCAACACGTGTTTAACTTAAGCCCTACTTGCACCCCGGGGAGAAGTTAGCTGTCGACGTCGATACCGGGAGTGTTTGTGAATTTAACTGCTGATCCGAGGAGACGGTAACGACAGAACTGTCTGTACGCCTTTACCCGCGCCCGGTCCTCGGTTAAGCCTAATGAAGAATACTCGCCAGGCTTGTCTCGCCGGAAAGAGAGTTGAATCATACTTAGGTTACCTACGCGACCATAAATCTAGCCCCGATAATCTAATAATCCGTTCCTCGAGCATCCTATCAAAGGAATCTTCGTATTCGTTTTACGTCTGTGAATTTTCTGTGTACCGTATATATAAAAATGAATAAAAGGACCGTTTATTTTGAAAGTGGTGTATGTCCATTTTCTCTGGTTTCGAGAAAATTAAAGGTTAGCATATTTGTCGATCAAAAAATATCGGTTAATATTACCGAGTGTGGCAATGTTTCTACTTGTATATTGTACAAATGTAAAAGGCAGTAGCCACTGATCTTACCACCTGTCTGTCGAAATTGTACTTACATCACTTTCATAATCAATGGCTACGCAATTTCTTTTATCGGCCAATATTAAATTGAACAAAGCGTTGGTATTTTTTAAGGTATTAAATACTAACTGGTTATAAACAAAAAGTTTACGCTAAATTAAGCATAAATCACGTGACATCTCTTTTTTTTGTAAAATAGCCTTACACCACTTTCAAAATAAACGGTCCAAATTATGACGTCAGGTGTAAATTATCCCTCGAGCAGTTAAGCGTCTCCTTTTCATACAAGCTTTTATTCCTCATCCCTTAAACATCATTGGTCGAAGATTATAATATTCACCAGCAAACCCAAATCTTTCATATCAACATCCATTTCCTAGTTCCTGATGCGCCCACGATAATCCTCCACCATTCTTTATCCGATCAAATGAAACAATCGATATTTCTCTTGAAGAAGGGAAAAAGCACGTTTCCTATTTACCCCATAAACACCATTCACACTACAAACAACAGTTACCATTCCTTTCTCCTCGCTCCAGTTCTCTCGAGATATTTTACACTGACCGGTTAATTTCTCTCAGACGACCAACGGAACGTCGATAGTATCCTCGATCGTTGTCGTACAAGATCGATCCTCGTCTCTCCGGAAGCATTTTTCATCGGTCGCCCTTTTTTCTTGCCCCCTCCCCCCCCCGGCCCCTTCGGTTCCCTGATATACCGAGGCTGGTAGTAGCAAGTAGATATAAACGTACAGGCAACCAGAAGATAATAGACGGCGGGCGGCCTCCGGGGTGCCGTTAATCATCGGGGATGAGGCCCGTACGTGGTGCGGCACGGTGCGAAACCGCAGGGATACGACGCCGGCATGACGTGGGATGAGACCTCGAGGTTATGGCGTTAGATGGTCAGCTTCAAGGGAAACGGAAGTGACCGCACACCGAAGCAATGGGCATCCCGCGGGGCTCCCGCACCCACCCTGCCTGCCGTTTCTTCCTTCGCCTCGCGCAGCTCCCGCTTCTCACGCGATTAATCTTCCTGCGCCCGGTTAGCGCTCGATTATCGTCACCTATGTAAACAACGGAGCTCCGTTAACGCTAGGACTACCTGCCACTTTCGGGACATGTTTAGAACACGGTACGTATCTTTGAAAAGAAAAAAAAAAAGAAGGCAAAAGGTGATTTGAATAAATCGATATTAATAATTTAAGTACTGCGTGAAGATTATGGAAAATCTTGGAGAAATCGTCGTCGTAAAGCACTATGATTTTTTAATGAAATTACTGACTGGATGTTTTGATTGGTTCGGCAGATTTAGTGTTGATATGTAGATACCGTGCTTTACTGGTGTTTATGCTTGTAAATATGATTATTTAGTTTTTCTAATGCGACGTGCTACGCTTTGCTTGTTTAACGAAGAAAGGCGCGGTTAGTGAGCGTTGTGTTATATAAAGCAGGGTCTTTGTTGTGTTTTAATGCCTATGATAATGTGGGATTGGAAAGGGTTGGATTGAAACAGGTGGGTTTTATGAAATTATACATTTACCGGAAGCCGTCTGCTGATCCTGGTCTGGGTTTGGATTTGGACAATTAGTTGGAGATTCGGTTAATTAGGAACGTGTGTATGCTAGGTAAATGTTTGATTAGAAATTATGTGAAGACTTTATTATGGTATGCTTGTTTTTTATATGTAAAATATATCCAGTCTATGCCCGCGTACATACTCACTTCGCGTGGAAATTATTATCAATGCAAAACCTGATTTTGATTAAAAAGTACGTCAAAATATTTGCTCTGAATATTTTTATTAATTCAGTTTTATGTCACGTACTGTATGCAATTTATTTCTTAACTTGAAGCAAATAAGAGTGACAAGACGTTTCGAGACATATCTAAAAGCCATTCACCAGGAGGAACTTATTAAGAAACACTTACGCGATAAACAGGAATATTCATGAGGAGTAAGTGAAACCGTCCGTGGGGTTCAGTGATTTGGTGCCGGGTATCAGCACGGGCGGTAGAATCGCCGTGTGAAACACAATTGGTATTAATGCGGGAAGAGTATAAGGCTGAGATAAATGATGGCTCCCTTTTAGCCTTTTGCTCCTTTTCCGTTCGAATGGAAAATGGATATTAATGGGCTCCTACGAGCCGCAACCGTGGTCAGTACGCATGGTTCTACAGACTCTCAACCTATTATCATCCACGTGCATACATATATGTATGAACGTATCCCAACGGTTAGCTGCAGTCGAGACCAAAGCGTCCTGGATGGACTCATCAACCTGGACATGCTTCGCTGATTATACGACCTCGAGGCTCATTATCGTAGCTCCGAAAGCATCCGACGTTTGCTCGGTGCACATATCCTACTCCTGTCCGTCTTACGTGATTACTCTTGCCATCGAGTGCACCGCGAGGGTCAAACCTGTTTCTTATTCCTGCCTTTTTTATTGCCAATACCCGCGGAGATGAACTCCCCTTGGCAAAGTCTACGCCATGGGCTTTGTAATAGTTTCACAAATACGCTAATGGGCAGATTATCAAAGTCGAGTCGTAATCTCGTTGTGGATTTTTCCTTGTGACTGTTTTTTATAAGGAATACATCATACACTAGAATAACGCATTTGTTTTAGTGTTCTAAGAAACATATAATAAGTATTGTGGCGTCAAGTCGCACGTTATGTTACACTTTTATCAGGTTATATGACTTTTTATTATAAAAATCATAAACATTATAGTAACAGTTTTTATATACATGCTTCGTAAATTACTGTCGATTTGTTTGAGTTTTATGCGATGCAACAAAAAGTCTTATCACGCCTCGTGACGCATCATTTCGCTCCTTGTGTCCCCATTCTTCGTGGATGTTCCAGCAGCGCACCGCAAATTACGGGACTTAGGGGCACCGAGGTCTGTCTAGAGGTCAGCGCAACGGCAATTACGAAAGCGTTGGCTTTATAGACTAATTAGAGCGGCGTGGAAACCAATCGAACGCCACGAGAAGCGAGGATGAAAGCTGTCGTCGATAATCCCGTTAGCGCTCGTATTAGGGTCAGCCGTGGTAAGAGTGCGTCAGTCGTTTCGTTCGGTTTTATATGATTTAAGGAGCTTCACGGGTGTCGTAACCACTCTCGGCGACGTTAAGGGTGAGATGGATAACGAGGCAAATGAGCGTTCACGAGTACCAGAACCTGATTATGAACGGTGAAAGACATATTTTCCTAAAATGTCTTAGCTTTTTTGATACAAATTTGTCGTCGATCCTAGAACATGACACGAGAAATTGACCAGTGCTAATATGACACTTAACAGGTCAGTGGTTTCTTAGAAACATAGCTGTACTTCGTAGAGAAATATTTTTTGAAATTTTCCATGATCTTACCGTGAAATGTGAATCATTTTCTCGATCTGTTGATATCTCTTCTTAGACCTCTTTTTTGTTAGGGATATATGTGCTGTACATAAATATGTCCAAAAAGTGACTGCTAGATTTAGTGTCAAATGTTTTTTAACACTATACTGCGTCAATACTGTACACTTTTTTACTACACTAGGACAACCATTGTGTATAGTCATATATTTCCTTAAGTTCTTAACGACATTTACTTGCTCGTTTAATTTTAAGCTTTAAATATTTATTGAGCCCATTTCTCTCGGTTTCATATGCACTTCGTATAACCCAACATCGAGAATTGATAAGAGCGCCTCACACTAGGTGTTTTTTCTTGATAAAATATTAATATATATAACGATATTTTAGATAAGATGTTATAACGATATTTTCTTCGTTATACCACCCTAGCTCCTCAATTACATGTCCTAAGGTGCGGCTTACACGAATATTGCTAAAGCGCAGAAATCTCTTAGCGTTCTCTTCTTCAGCATTGAATTCTTATTCAGACTATCCCCAATATCACTCTGATATCACGATTATCCCATCACCAGTATACTCATTAACATATAAGGCTACCGTAAAAAATTTCTTTAAGGATTGGTCGGCTTCGGCCAACTCAATTACCCAGACACTCGATATGTTAATCATAAAGGGACTATTATTATATCCACGGACACGATTTGTCCGGCTGTGCTCATCGTTCCATCCAGTTCTATACGATTTAAGGAGCTTCGTGGTATGCCATAAGCACGCTCGACGACGTTAACAGCAAGGCGCACTGCGTCGTGAACGAGGGCCACGAAAGACCGAGAAAGCTGGACATCCGCGGTGGCGCGGTGAGGCACAAGGGACGAAGGGTGGTGGACTTTAGCTGTATATTAGGTGGCTACTGGTAAAGTAGGTACCCAACCCACCACGAGGCGATAAGCTAATGCGTTTCGTGGCTTTAATGAGGTTGATTGGCGGCTATGCCGGACCGCCGCTTAACCGTCCTCGTATCGCTCGCTCGAGTGTGTTCACCTCTGTTCAGGACCAACCTACAGATTATTACTTACTTAAAAAGCTGTTAGCGACGGTTGTGCACCTAAACTGCCCTGTCCGCTCGGATAAGCTTGTTTCTTCGTTTCAGGTATGCTCGCTACGTACAGGCGGATGTGAAGCGAAAGTATCGAAAACGAAGAGGACGAAACTGATATTTGCGTAATAAAGGAAAGTGTAATAGTTATGTATATGTGTGTATGTATATGTATATGTGGGTTATGAACACGTTGAGGTGTCTGTTTATTTGTTCAAATCTTACTTGTTGTTGTATATTGTATCGTCGGAACAAGGATGCTTGAATTTATGTTCATCGCTTATGTAATACGGTTGGCGAGGAAGAAATTATTCTTAAAAGTCCTGTATTTTCAGAAGGCGCACGTTGAGTATAGAATTGATGGGAGTCCTCGTTAACTTTAGTAGATTTCAATGGCATTGGCCAATGTTAGTGGATCAATAAATAAAAACACGTGCGTTCGATCTTCACGCTTCTTTACCCTTACTTGCAATCCTACAACCTATTTTAACTGGATCGTACTTCACATGAAATTGTATCATAGACATTCGAAGAAAAGTAATAGAGCCTGCGATTTCACAACAATGTTTGTTGTGGTGAACGACATAACCATCCGCTCAAGCTGATGCGTGGGCCGCTGAAATTATCTGGTTCTCCACGAATCACGTAGGAATGACCTAGAAAACGAAAATACATAATGCGTGATGAAATGATCGTCGCTCGGAAGCGAGCTTATTTCTTCGCGCGTAGTTACATTCCTCCTGGCCTTTAAGGACCCATTAGAATTTATACACCTCCCAACGGACGGTTTCTTGTTTCATCGGCGTTCCTGCGCATCTACTTCGTAGGTATTTTTACAATTGACCGGTAGCACGTGAGCAGAGACGGCGATTTACGATTATGGTCCGATGTTCTCGCTCGAATTAGTATATAAGCGTTATTATCAGGGGCATTCGTCACGCTCGCACGGCCAGCGTATTTCTATTTCACGTGGGCGACCCGAGAAACCTGAGGAAACCGTGAAGAAAGAAGCGAGAGGGAAGAGCTACTCCGTGAGTAGCGCTGGGAAGGATTCAGGTAGCCGTGTATTCCTCATCAATGTTCCTCATTCAAATGCGATAAATCCACTTTAACACTGCACGCATTTAGATAAATTAATTTCCATTAACCTTTTTGCCTCTGAGAAGTTCAAAAGGCACAGCGTCTGCGTCATTCAATGAATCCTCGGAAAGTACCGCGAATGTTTCTTTACGGAACGTTTGAACAGTCTGAAAAAATCTTGAAGACATACACCAAAAAATGCAAATATCTATAATCCAATTAAATATCGACAATTGCTGCCTTAATGCATTCAAGCAATCTATCTCAATTTTATTTAAAAAAAAAAGACAAAGAAAGAACTATATCCATACGATTTCCAACACAATATCTAGCATAATGAAATAACGATTGCAACTATGATTTTTAAAATCGAAACTTTATTTTAAGTTGCACTCGAACACTATGTAAACATCGTTACCCTAATTACTTTTTTAATGCTGTCTGAGACGAAGATGAGCAGGTCTCAGGGTGCGGAGGGATAAGCAAAGAGAGAAGAGGCTAATGGAAAAAGGGAAGCTCTTGCTGTTGAGGAAGATAAGCCGGCCGATGGATTACGATTTGATATGAACGCAATAGCCAACGCTCATTATCTAATGGTCACATCGGGCGACCGTGCCAGCTTCAATATCGCGATCTGGCACTTCGAACCGAACTCGAACGTAGCCAAGGGTCGTTAGAGGGCTGTCTAATGTCTGTCGCCATATTTAACGCTCGTTGACTCACCCGGCACTGAGGGTGCCACAATGCATTCCCCGCATAAGTGTAATTAACCTGATAAGAATTCATTTATACTCGGGGCGACACGCCACTTCCAACTGCAGAGCACACGTGCACAGATGAGACATAAAACGTCCTCGTACTCGAGCACTGCTTTTCACCAGCCACATGGTTACTCATACGTATTGGTACATATCGTCACAAGGAAAGCAATCCTAGTTGGGGCGACATGTAATTTAATTCGTACTTGCTTTCACTTTTATCGATATTTTGCAGTTGGTAACTGCATTAGGAGTAAACGCTGCTCCTCTGTCCTTTTTAAGTTGGTGCATCTCGTATACTTCAATATTTTTATTCAAATAATTTAGGTTTCCTCGTGCATACTTATTTTTCAGTCCTCGCGTGTTTGGATATTAGTCACAAATAATAAGAATCGGGGTAGAATTTCCTAAATCACTTCTCGCAAAACACTAGTATAGCTGACCGTCGAAAATATACGATAACGTAGAAACAAAATTTTCGGCTTGGTAACCCATAACATATTTCAAAATCGATTCTCCGGCTGTAATAAAATCTCGCTCATACCGCACCTAACACCTGTACCAAAACGTCCAAAGCCAAACGTTATTCGTACAAACCCCGGCGATGAAATTATTAACGAGGTACGTTACGTCCGCCGAAAGTTACGTGAAATCCGGCGGGGCAATCGTCCCGTTAATTAATCTCGGAGCTTCGACGGACGATCGGCGGTCCACCGGTTCCCCGCTCTGTCATTATCCAAGTTCCGCGAATAGACATTCACCGCGGAGCAACTGCGCGGCGAGGGGGGAGAGAGAGAGAGAGAGAGAGAGAGAGAGAGAGAGAGAGAGAGAGAGAGAGAGAGAGAGAGAGAGAAGAGGCGGCGAATAAACGCGGAGAGACGGGAGGAAAATCTGGAGGCGAGGGAGAGAAGTACATCACGGGCGAGCAGTCACAGATGGCCAATTACCCCCGACAATAAACACAATTTAATTTTATATTCATTCCACTTAGCGCTTAGGCACGGTAATCCATCACCGGGGATTATTTCGGCTATCTCCTGGCCGACCCACAGCGCACCTACACGCCAACCGACTACGGTGCACCGTGCCAATGCACGCACGCACACGCCTCGTCGGCCTACGTGCTCCTGCGAGCTCGCACGCACGATATCCGGCCGGCTAATGCGTTCGTGCGCTACATATTTATGCCCGAGATGCCCGATAGAGCCGCTACCGGGCGCGATTGCTCCGCCGGTGGCCCTGGATCAGCTCTCCCTACTCGCCGTACCGGGCTGACCCTAATCGGTTTACTTTGTAGCCGACATTTCGGAGGCCGCACTTCATGAAATTAACCTATTGAGGCTGTATTTATTTCGTGAGCATCTGGATCGAGGAGCGTTGTTTTTCGCGCCCGTCAAATTCGTTGGGGGGTTGTGAAAAGTCATCGTGCTTTCGATCGGTCGTACGAGTGTCCGACTTTGCAGAGAAGCGATTGCTGTGCGCGGTAATGTTACTTAACCGTTGCTGTGATAAGTGACATAAGGTCGGCGTAAGATGCACGATTTTTATTAAGATAATAAAGTTTTCGACGTTGCTGATTATTCTTAATGACTCAAATTGACTTACGCAGGGACGAGATATTTTTGTAAGGGTGTGAGTTATACAGAAGTACCGCGGCAATTTGCCTCTTTAGTACAGCGATAATGTGGCAGAGGGCTTCAAGTTTTTTACTGACAAAATTTCACAGACTTCTTTATTACGTGTCCTATTTACATTTTGACTACTCCGGCTTACCGTCATCTTATATGTTGGAGTTTACCAAATACTTTGCTAAATTAATTTAATAAACCTTGGAATTTACTGGTATAACGCAGATTTAAACACGGCGACTATTCGAAGGTTTATTCAACCAACCTTGTTGAAACCAAAGACACAAAACAGCACTTACCAAGTAGCAAGCAAATATCTAGGTATAAAGCAGTTTACGGATGACGAGTAATTGCTGTATTGTTTAAAATCATAACTTGGACTGCGGGACACCTGATTAACAAAGTACCCATCATTCTCCTCTTTTTCTGACACTTAAGCAGTACTTCGTACAGACATTAATGAGTCCAATAGTTAGCTTTAGAGCAAGACACTTCACTATCTGCATCCCCAAACTTTACGCAAAAGACTTCATCATAAGCAAAACCGTACGTACAACTCCCAATGACCACCTTCCAATAAATTTACAATTCTCCATCCTCCATCCAAATATAAAATCGTGTTATAGTAATCATTGCAATCAACATAAACTATTTCAAACTTCCAAATTCCACCTAAATGGTTCAGAACAAATAAATACTCGTTCCACCATAAATACTCTGATAATATTTATTAAACTACGATTGATTAAAAGTACTACCTTTTATCAAAAGCCCGATTTTCGAAGTGTCATAGAAGCAATTCGACACCACTATCATATGACATATGAGCCCATCAAAAAGCGTCGATGATCGCGGAAAGATCGAGCCTCGGGTCTGAGGTCGAAAACTAAGCGACTCTTTCCGAATTCCTATTTTCTATCGCGCCCGGATCGTGGCCCGCAGGTGGGACGCCGTCGGGCCGATTCGCGCAATTTGAATGGCGCGTGGGCGGAGAACCAGTTAATTTCGCGCCGCTCCCGGGAGAATGGTAACACAGGGGCACATAAAGGCGGTATATATGTATATATAAATATATATATATATACATATATATACATATATACATATACATAAGCGAGCTCCTCTGTATACACAGGCGCACCGACTCCCGGTAGTTGGCGTCGACGGCAGCGTCGACCGCGTCGCTTCTTATGCAAATCAGGCGGAAAAACTCGCGTGTTTTCAACGTGTTTTAATTATTCAGGCGACAACTTTCTGCAATGAAATTAGAACTCGCGCAGTCCTGACTCCCGGCGACAAGTGTTTTGCTTATGGCCGACGCCCACCCGCTGGGGGGACGAGGTATAAAGCGCCCTGGCGTATCTAAATCCGTGGCAAGGGAAGAGGGGGTGGGCGGGTGGGGGAGGGGGAAGAAAATTAAGGAAATAAGGAGAAGTCCACGGCGTTATACGCGCCGATGTTGCTACGCCCCTGAGCTTCACCCGGCCGGAAGGACGTCAGCCCACTGTCTCCGAAACTTTCCAACAAAACGACGTCTATTTCGGAATCTGGGTTGATGTCCTCCTCCCCGAGGATCGGCTAAAGAGATTCTTTAGACCGAAGAAAATCGTGAGCCGTTGTTGGCGTCTCTGTCGCGGACTCTCTCCGACAAACGCGATGCTTGTCCACGCTTATGCGATCCCAAAAACTCCCCGTGTATCAACCTGCGCCGTCTTTAATTGGTTACACCCCAGTCCCATATGCTCGTACGTCGGCGTTTCCAACTGTAATGCACGCCGTACGGTACGTCGCGGTTGTACATCCGCATTCACCGCGAGGAAAGTTCGAATCGGATGATGCACTCGCACGAATTTCGTGTCGGTACGAGCCGGTGGTGTCTGGGCGGATATAGCGAGAGCCGTGTCGCAAATATAGCAAGTAGCGAGCTCAGGAGAGGAGGGTGTACGGCTGGTAGTTATTCGGTAGTAACAATAGCAGTCGTGCCACCCGGGGCATACAGAGCGTGTTTGGCGCCGCGTTTGTATGAATGAAATTATTCGCTTCTAGGAATATATAACCGGGCGTTACCGTCAGAGGAGGAGTAGACAGAGTAGACGGAGGAGGAAGAGAGAGAGAGGGAGAGAGAGAGAGAGAGAGAGTGAGAGAGGCGGAGGGAGCGAGAAGGGCTGAGGTAGAGAAGGAAGGACCCCTTCCTGCGCCCTTCTCGCGAGATGGTATATAGGTGTTGATTGCACGGCGGCAGCTGTGTTTTATGCGCTTACGTCGCGACTCGCCTTTTCTTATATTATATTATATCGGCGTGTTAAACGGCGACTCCTTCCTGTTCCTACAAACTGTGAATATTATATGTATTTGCCCGTGCCCGTTTATACACCAGCCAGCCGATGCATCCATTTTTGCGAAATTGAAGCGTACGACCCGTCGCAAATTTATGATCGGGCCACTGGTGCCGGCATTTGGATTTTTCTCGGAGATCTTTACGCAACACTAATTTTGACCTTTTTGGGATTATATTGCTTTACGGTTCAAGTAGATAAGCTTAGTATCGCTAATTCTGCAGTAAGATACTAGCCAATTAGAGCCAAATGTACGACAGCTATCATTTTCATGAACTAAATCATCGGAATATCTAGAGATTCATATTTGGACATAGCTCAACTAATTTTCTGGAACAAAGGTTAAATCTTTCTAAGATTATTTTGTGCAGTCGTCGATATGCCATGTACACATATTTGCACAAAATATCGACCAATGAAAATATACACTAATACATACGTAAAACTGTTTAAAAATTCTGGCTTAAGATATTACTGTTTCTCGACGCAAACTGCAATTTTTTGCGTTTATAATTTGATGCTTCTGCGACCATGTATATAGCCCATTACTTATTATTAATGGATACAAAATATTTTAATTCGTAACCCCTAAGAACCGTGCTGGCATTTTTAATACACCTACGTGTTCCGTATGTTACAGATCTTGGCTCCAGGGATGCGTACCTTCTCGCTCGCTGCTCATAGCAAAGAAACAATAGGTAGACACCTATATAGATCTAACATATTAGAGACTTCACTTCGTATCCCAAAAATCACGATTGTACCCCTTCGTCAACGTTCCTAACTCGTTCGAACCAGCCCTCTGTCAAATAAACTCTACATCGAAGGTCGAAAATCAAACAAACAGGCATATTCGTTTCACGCAAAGGTTTCAATTGGCATTTTATTGGCCGCCTTTTATACTTGTTTTTGGTAGTCATCCTTCAGAAGCGAGCGTGAAAAGAGGGATTCGTTGGTGGTTCCTGGGCGTTCATTGTACGCCTCGCCACGCGGTCGGCCAGCAGCGAGGACGAGACGGTATCGGGGAGGGAGAGTCAGCCTTATTTATGGCTATATTAATCCTTAAATGGTATCTAATGTCACACCAGCGCGGGCAGATCTGTCTGATGGTAGGGACGTGCAGCCCCGGCGAACACTTCTGTGTAGGACTTGCCATTGTCGTACGTATTCATACGTGTGTTTTTGTTCGTCCGTGCTGCCGCTGCCAGGCACTCCTATACCACACCGGAGTACAAACGACGGTGTCGAGTTACCGGATGGTACACCACGGGGTGTCCGTGACTTATACCCTGTTTGGTTACCCTGGTTCTTCGGCCTCCCTCTCTCGCTTCTCTCGCCACCTCTTAGGCCCCCTTTGCACTCTGCCCCGCGGTTCGTGCCGCACCGTCGCTCCTACAACCAAGATGTTTTGCAAAGCGAACGTTTGTATCCGCACGCTCGGCCGAGTGAGAAACCCCATCAGCTCGACGATAATAGCCGGCGATCCTAGGCCACTTTCCTAATAGCATATTCCGCCGCAATCGCCTCGCATTATCGCTCCCCGGACTTTACAGGGCCGACGCCGCTTTGCGATTATAATTCTGTCGTATTTCCGCGCCTGAGCTCCTCTTTCACTCTCTTTTTTTTATTCGTATATTTTATCGAGTATGATCGTATGAGTTATGTTGAGAAAACGGAGGAGGATTTGGAATTACATAAAGAGACTCTTAAGCGAATTAATGACGAATTATTTGTGCATGCTAATTCGTAAGTGGGAGTTGCGTGTTGTGGAAATACTTTTTTTCATATTCTAAGGATTCTTTGAAAACCACGATATTTATTTGCCGTACTACGTTACGTGTATTGCGTTAACCTATGATTTGATTGCAAGTGTCGATGAGCACGAGTGAATCATTGTAACATATCAGGATCCATGATGCAAAGAACTTATCTTGCACGATCTCAACATAGGGATTATTCCAAAAAACACGCGTTGACAGATACACGTAGCGCGTATCGTTAAAACTTTCCGTACAAGTATTAGCATCTACAAATCGCATTGCCGAGCTTATCCAGCAGTGGAGAAAGCGGCCGATGGGTTAAGGAAACCCGACCCCCGTAACTCGTGCAACGGAGAAGTATCTTTACGGACGAATTTCGAAACAGGCGCTCTTAAACTCCGAGATACGAGTTTCTGGATAAAAAAAAAAGAAAGGTCCCATCGACGAGTCCCTTGCGTGGAGGCACCGAGAGAGACCAAGTGCGCTCAAATAGTTATCCTTCCGAGAAGCTATAACATTCGCGGGACACGCGAACAACGGTATCGACTACGAGCCGAAGAGAGGAGAAAAGAAACGAGGGTAGAACGGTAGGGAGGCGCGGAGGGACATCGTGCAGCGGTACCTCGCGCCGCGGAATAATGCACGGCGGGGTGCACGGCGCGCATTTAATCCAGCAATAACAGAAATATCAGTATAGGAGTACAATGCCCGGCGCAGATATATCTGTTGTGTATGTACACACACACACCGGCACGATGCGCGCGCGTATGTAAGACTACACACGTATACCACCGACGGTGCAGGCCGGTCGGCCGGTTATTGAGGTGTCACAGCCAGCGGCACCAACAACGTGCGAACCAACCGAGCCGGGGCTAATGAATGGCATCCTCCCTTTTCTTTTCTGCCTATGAAAAATTATTGTTGCTGCCTTGGCGGGGCCCCACCGCGGCCGTCTCACGGTGCCGACCCACCGCCGTGGCCCTCCGCCGGAATCGTCCGAAACCCTAGCACGGCATTGGTGTGCTGCCTGTGGCGCCCCGTCGAGAGGCCAGCTGGTCCCATCGCGATATACTCCGTGTCGCCGGCTATATCCTTCCTCGCGCGTATAGCCAGTGAAATGCACACGCGTCCCATGGCTACGCGCCGCGTACGTGCGCCTCTCGCCCGGAGATAAGAGCGTCTCACCTCGCTAAGTGAGACGCTTATGCGCTTCAATTATGTCCACGCGAGTCCTGCGCATGCGCGAGACGCGCAAGCGTCTCGTGCAAGTTCAGGCGGCCGGTACGTGTGCTCCCTATGCGTAGGATGCGCACGGTCGTGGGATTGTGTGACACGTGTATGAGGCTTGCGTTTCTACCTGCCAGGAATGAGCGTGTTCATTTGCATGGCGGACGTGAGAATGCCGTGCAGATTCTCCTATGTGGCACGCGTATTTGTTTTATTCACGTGCGATTTATGTATACGCGCGTAGCAACGCGCGCGTATATTTCGTCCCTGTACTACGCCTCGGGATATAGATTGGTTATAAGCATATATTTGTTTCGTTCGTGTAAGGATCGTACGTACTTTATCCAGAGTCCACGGTTAAGCATGTATTATTTATACCTTATGCATGCCCTTCGTCTGTGTGTCGCGCGCGTGCATGCTTACACGCGTTCCTCAATGTGTTATGTATAAAGAGCTTTTACATATACGAAAGGCAACAATCGCATATCGTTTGTTATCGGATGCGTACAAATATCTCATCTGTGTACGGTGTTTGTATCCTTTTTGGATGTATGAAATAAATTTGCGTGTCGTACATATGCGTGATCCACTCGCGCATTACATATGTGCAGATTTCAATATATCTTTATCTCGTTGTGCTTTTATATTTTTGATCTATGCCAAATAAACGCGTATGATGTTCGTACGTTGGGAATCTATATGAAAACTAATACCCCTTCTTTATGAAATGTATAAGTACATTTCTATGTGTAAGAGAATTGTACGTTATTTTTAGGTCAGAAATGTGCGATTGTTACTAAAAATCTCGACCGTTTTACGTTGCTTCCTGTGGTTTATAAGAATCGACGTGCGTGCATGCTCCTCTGAAATCCGCGCAAGAACGCAGAGCCAGTGAGCTAGCAGCAACCTTGCAGTGGTTCGCATTTGTCTTGATAAAAGGGACGAGCAAATTAAAAGTAATGATTTGTAGAAATATTTTGGTTCTGGCCCTACTTTGGTGCCACCCCGCCGCGCCCCGGGGGAAATGGAGCCATTACGGTGCCTAATGCCTCATCTGTTAGCCGTGCGAATCCCGCTCGTTCCTGTGGGGCATGCTTACAACGCTCCATTTATATAAAGCGAAAGGATATTCTCTCGGCTCTGCTTACATGCCGAAACAGGATGCGGGGAGTTGGAAGTCGAACATCATGCCGAGAAATAACGAAGGAACGGCACTCGTACGATTATTCGACCTCTGCCCGTTTCGACGGAACGCCAATGTTGAAATTTTGGTACACTGGTTATACGGATTGTTTGCGTGCGGTGTAATAGGTGAATTTCACTCCCGTGTAATGCGATACGGGTATTGAATCTGTCCGATATAGGGCCGGCTGGCATATGCGCAACATAGAGATCAATTAGAGACGATTAATCAAGGTACAAGCACACTCGTGTTTGCGTCATATCGAGCTTATAAAATATCCCTTGCATTGCGACAAAGTACGGTGAAGTGAAAAGAACGGTAACCCAAACTTCTTGAGAATTAATGTACTTTTTTTTCGTCGAAATGGTCAAGTCCCTTTCTTATTCCCCTTTCGAAGGACAATGTAGCTCAGGAAACGAACGCAATAAAACATTTTACTAAGTAAACAAAATTCATTCATTTAACAGAAATGAGAGAATTGTTAAATGTGACTTGTGTAATACCAATGCCAAGTGTCCCTTTAATCTGATATTTCCTTAAAAAGCATTTCTCCCATTATTTCGGACTGGTCGCTTCTAACGATTATGATTAAAGAATTTCGCACAACGTTCACAAGTCCGACCGCCTGCCACGCAATTAAACGCATTTAACGATAAGGAACAACGCTATTAGATGTTCGCACTGGGAGATTCGTAGGTATTGCACTAACCACCGCGGTCGATTCCGCAGCATCGGCCTTCTGTCGAAACGGCGCACGAAGCTCGAAGTATTCCACGTGCACTCCACGTTCGTAGCTCGGGTGGAGGCTCCTTCGGCTGTATAATACGGATCAATGGAATGGAAAGAAGAATCCGCGCTGTGGAATCGTGTATACGAATGCCCTGTAATCAAATAAAGGGGAACAATGTTGGCGAACGATGCGAGTCAGCCAGCTCAGCACCGCGATCCCGAACCCGCCCGTTCCTTGTCCTGGACACACCCCCACCGTAACCGAGCGAGCACTGTTATCCGCGTATCCGCGACTCACCCCGTGCTCCCTTTTTACCCATATACCTCCTCCTTCCGCCTCCTCCCCCCTCCCCCTCCCGCCGAGCAGGGATCGTAGCTCATAGCCCCGCCAATATAAGATCAAAAGAGAATTCAGAACCACGGTTTTATACCCGGAGGGAGATTTATCGCGGGGAAAAAGATTCCGGGGCAATAAAATTATTGCCCTCCGTCGTGCGAAATGGACAATTCTGCGTGCATTAGATTTCGATTATTGGCCAGCTGAGTTCTGATATGGTTGTTGGAATTGCGTCGTATTTGAGTGTAGTGTACACTGATCTAAGATATGATATTGCTCTATATTGGGGCATACGTCTGGAAGGTTCGATGTTTATTTTTTACATACAATTTTCTAAGGGCTGGATATAAAGCAAGTTTTTCGTGAAACGACTTCGTGGAATGATCCTGAAGATAAATGAGCGCTTCTGTTAGCACCGCTTTATACGTACGGAAGAAAGTCGTCAATCCTGCTTTCGAAATTCCCTCGTTCGAAATCTGTTTGGTACGACTTTGCTCCTCTATTCCCATCCTGATGAATACTCCCCAAAGAGCGGCGGTATCGGGGACTCAAAAGCTGAGGGGTGGGAAACGAGGGCGGGAAGCCGTCGATGGTAGATAACGTCGGTCCGTTTGTCTTTGTAATAATATTGGCCCGCAATCCGTCATCTCTCCCGGGTGGGTTTACAAATGCAAACACGGTAGGCGAACCGGTTAATTAACGTGCGAGTTGTAACGTTATTAATCTACAATAACGGTTACATAGTACCAATCTCAGCACACTTAGAATACCGGATATCTCTGCTGAATGCTGATTGCTGTTATATCCGATAATACGCGGGCATATCTCCCGGGCAATGATGAACAGTGGTCAAAAATAATTTGATTGTTACTTAAAACTTACGATATTCCGCGATGCTCGACTATCCGTGACAACTGCGAATGTGTAAATTAAGGATAGACAAATCGGTCAAACATGAGACTTTCCAGAAAAGTGTAGCGTTTTGCTTGCTAAAACAAAATAATTAATTTGGACAAAATATTCTATACATTAATATATGGCTTCGCTATGATAGCTTTTCAAACCATAATATAATTGATTATATTATCTTAAATTTAACCTAAGACATTCAATACGTTATTCCCTCTTAATACTGTCGAACATGTAATATTTGGATAAAGCAAGAAAATATTTAATATTCTTATTTTTTCCTTCAAATATTACGATACCTAAATTGCATATTCATTATTAACTACAGCTTCAAACCAGACCGTTAAATTAATATCATCTACCGCTCCCTCGGGTACCACTGCAAACACCTTATCTCTCTTATCCAAGTCAACGAGATATTTATATTTCTAAATCACATTTTTCAAACCCATCGCACAAACGCATAAAAACAAGAACACTATTATTCCACCAAGGAACCGTAACGCAGGAGATTTGACGGTAGCACGTGCGAATGCTAATAAGGGCGAGCAAAAGTCCTCGTGGAGCGGAAAGAGACGATACGTTTCCATCAGAGGCCGAGATCAATCTTGGAGAACGTGAGGGCGCGTTATCGTGCGCCCCCGTCATTGAATTGCCCGATGGCTACGTGGGAGTCGTCCTCCGCCGAGAGAAATGTCCACGAGGTCAGCCCTTTGATCAGACGCCGAAGACGTATGCGGTTTAATATTGCCCGACCCGGGAGAGAAAGGTCAGCTCTCCGGCTCGTGGTCTCGGCGGGATACACGTACGGTCCGTGGCATAGTGGAGGTCCGGTCCACTCACCGCTCGTCTGGTTGACAAATGTCTCGAGCATCCCCTGGGCATCCTCCTCCTGGCCCGGGTCCACCGTCGTCCCTTAACTCGCACCATCGAGCCACTCTCCTGGCCGAGCCTTGCGGAACGGTAATCCCGAGGAACGAGTCGTCCTCCTTCAACACGTAGAGAGCATTCAATTACCGGCTGATGAACATCCTCGACTGCTGCCTGCTGGAAGCTATGCCCTGTTGTTGCGACCTCGGCTCGTTGCCTGCTGTTTACGAAAATATCACGAGGTTATAGCGCAGGATTATGTGTAGGATGAATTCGTAATGGGTCTAGCTATTAACCATTGACGAACGAGAGAATTTTTCTACGATAGAACAATCAGCAGTGGATCGATGGAGTTTTAACATATTAATTTCTGTATTATTAGAGCGAGAAAAAGTGCGTAATTAATACCGCTTTTATCGGATTTTATGGAAGTTTTCAGCGATAATAGGTAGTATATGAATGGATATGTACATATAAAAAGATACCGAAGTGAAAATTACGGAAAAATAAGGGGGGTTGAAATAAACGAATAGTTGTATGTATGTAACGTATAGATTTGTATACGTTTATAAATTTATAGTTTCGTATATTGTATACAAAACGGTGTGTTTTATCTCAATGCTCGGCGAGGAATGCTTCAGAGCGCGTCAAGACTCGTGCGTGACGTCAGGAAACAATTGCCGATCGCTCTTAGCTTCAGTGTGGGCAATGACCGCCGAACCTACTGATTTCTTGAAGTGTCACGCCATGCCGCCTATATCGCGGCACTCGATTTTCTTGGAATATTTATAATGTTGCGAATACGGCTGCATTCGATTTTCTGGAAATATTTATAATGTCGCGAATATGGCGGCATTCGTTTGCTAAAGGTTAATCCACAAGATTGATTTGTATAAATGATGTCTATTAGATTCTTTCCGCATGAAGGAGTAATTAACTTTTGTATAATTGTGCTTGATGACGATGTCGAAATGTTGATTCCTTGGTCGATGTTTGGAAGAATGGGACTAGTTTGTTATACGATCTATGATAAATCGGAGTATAAAAGTTACTTCGCACCTGTGAATGTCGAGTGTTATTTGGAATAATTTCAAAAAGTGCAATATTACGTTCACTTAGTTATATAGTTCATAGAGGTAGGGCTAATCTATTATAAATAAAACTCCGTAATTAATATATTCCATGTAGTAGCAATGGTATCACGAGGATGCCGTGCATGAATATTTTATTTGAGCAATGATCTGATTTGATTGAAGCGATCAGAAACTAATTTTACCTTAATCTTTTGTAGCCGAATTGTCATCAAACAATAGAATGTAGCATTCTGCGTAGCCATATAATTACAAAATACAAAATTATCATAATTATTTCAATCGAAAAAAAATATAAATATTTACTACGGGATGATACTTTCTACAATAATTACATATTGTTGAATTACAAAATAGTACTTACAGCAAGTGTTTAATCCTAATATTCAGCAATAATATTAACAATGTAAAAATTGTTTGCCACTTAGCATAGTTAATGTTGCTAACCACCGATATCGTCTAGTTATTCTTGATAGTCAATATGATGATACTCTTTACTTTTCCTCGACTATAGCGGCTGCTTGATGTCCAACTTCGATTTCTTTATTCGCATCAAGGATTCCTGCCTCAGACGCCACTAGTATTGTACCTAATGCATCCGCCGGATTCGTTTCCCTGTATTTATCGCGTTTCGCATCGACCTTATCGCTCCTTTGAAAAATATAAGCCGCTGATCGATACTCTGTCCAGTTAGTCTCCGGCGAATCCATTTTTGGTATCATAATTCTATTTTCCGAGTATGGCCAGATATTTCCGTGTATCATTTCCACGAGCGCCGCCGAAAATACATACCGGTCGGCTAATTTTTATTTCAGCGGTACGGTAAGCGGTGGGATTCAATTATCCGATTAAACGTATGTCAATTCATGGTCTGTAAATAGGGAAATTACCGTGAAAATATCGTCTGCACGGCCAACCGAATAATGCCGATGAGATATAAGCAAATCACAGGCTGTCTCTGTAAGTCCGTTATTTCAGTCGCGATGTGTCCGTTGCATAAATAACGATCATAAAACATATATTTTCGCGACGTGTCGATAACCAGGCTTTTATAGAACTTCCTTCCATCCGTGCTATAAATATGCAGCGCACATAGACGACGCACATTCCCTGTAGAACGATCACTTACAACAGAATCTTGAGACCAACTCTATTTAGGATTCACGAGTAATGTAATGTCCTAACTGGAATTTTTAGAACTTCTGCGAGCTAAGAATTATTAAGATTAAAGATGAACTTAAAATTACTCGTGTTTCTTTGAAACTATTGAGAGACTAACTTTATTAATGTATATACTTTACCGAACTCAGGCTACACTTAAGCCTGTTATTAAACTACTTTTGCATACAAATGAAGCCGTAATATCGTCGTTGTTATATAACTGTAATAATATTTCATCATAAAAATGTAACCATGCTCGAACATAATGCTCGCAATGAGAGAAGTATATATCCCAATCAAACAGCAGCACATTCATAGACCGTGTTAAGACCTTACGACACGTCTAGAGCATGCACACTACCGGAAGAATGAAATTTCTACAAGAACAAAAATACAATCGCGCCGTACCTTAAATTTCCTTATCAAAAAACTCCAATATAAAACTCGACATTCGCAACTCTCCGTCCTCTAAATCCCAATATTAAAAACGACCATAGCCACAGGCTCCTCTCGACGCTGCAATATTTTCAGCAAGAAACCTATCAATTACGCCACTCGAAGGTTATTAAGCTCGAGCCACGAACCGAATCCTCGAACGCGTTTTCCACCATTCCTGAAACCAAGTCGGGGTTTACGTATTCATGCCCGTGCGACATGTCGAGCCGGAGGACGAAGGCCGCGTGGAAAGGAGGGCCGGGAGGGTAAGGGACGCGGAGGAGCCCCTTGTCGGGTAAAAGGGAGGAAAAGTTTACAGGCCGTGTCCGAGCCCCGTGCCGGGGCAGTCGATAAAAAATGTTTCTCGCGCCGAGATAATAAAAGTACGAATAAGCTGCGGGTGGAGAAGAAGGACAGAGCGCGGGGAGTGAGGGGAAGGGTGATCGAAGGTGGGGAGGGGAGACGGAGGTGTGTGGTGGAAAGAAAGAAAGAAAGAAAGAAAGAAAGAGGGAGCGAGGTAGGGGGGGGGGGAGACGAAGGGAGAAAGGAGAAAGGAGTTGGAGGCTGGGCGGAGGAAAGACGGTCGGTGGATGTTTGAAATATTCCCCCGTTCGACTCGAAGCTCGCGATGGGAAATCTTTATTGATTCGTCGGCCGTAGCGTATATGGCTCGGGGTCAATATGATTTCTCTCCTCGGCTCTTCGCTGGGTGCTCGCGTGCTGTATATCTCCACGTACACGGCTGCGGACACGCACACCAGGTCGGCCCCTGTGTACGCGCGGCGCCGTTCGGCGTTGGTCACCGGCTGGGGATGCAGCCCGGGGGGGAGGGGGTGGTTCTCATGAAATGAAATCCTGTCTCGGCGATAGGCGTGGAAAAAGACTTACGCCGGGCCGCGATAAAATATTATTTTCCCTTATCCGCACCAGCCTTTTTTTTGAATGTCCGACGTCGTCTATTAAGCCAAATCCCCGATATGAATAACGGGCCGTGCTTCTGCCCGTGCTTCGCCCGTATTTCGCGTATGCTTGTAACGCAAATTCAACAGGCAAATTTTCTCCTGGTCTTGATAGAAATAAACCAGACTCTTGTGGAGACGAGGTTTATGGAATAATGTTTTGTACTAGTTATTAGACGAATCTGGGATTGAATTACTGCTGTGCGTTGTTTTATTGTTTAAAGAAGCACTGATCGGATATCGGTACTTTTGTTCGATGTTAACGCTATTGATCTAGTCGTATTTCTGAAGTAACTAGCAACTGCTATTCTGGTACTATCGTTCGTATTATGTAAGTTGGCGTAGAACTCGACGAATCTAAATGTAAGACCACGCGAAATAAACGAATATAAACAAATCAGTGGTTGAACTTGGTTGCTATTCCGCAGTAAATACTTGAAATTTCTCACTCTTCACTATCTCGTAAGTAAATAATTTGCAAAAGCTCAATTGTTTAACAGAAACCCTCGCGAGGACAAACCCCAACCTTAACGAAAAAGATACAAACAGGAAAAGAAATAAAGCCACTAGAGATAGTTTCCATGTAATAACCATCTACGGTTATTCATGCCAACTGGAAATGGACAAATACTTGGCTTTCTCCTGTTGCATTTATTTATACATTACGACAGAAAGATAGACTTTGGATTTTTATTAGGACCAAGTACACATAGTCAGATGTCTACGCTGAACCTGCGCAGGGGGGCTGGCCACGTTTCGCTCCCTGACCGGCGTCGCAGGCATGGTAATCTGCCCTCGATGGTTACCCCGGAGTAGCCACTAGACGTTGTGTCTGGTTTACCGGCTTGGAGTGGGACCGCTTGCGGTTCTCATCGCTAGGTTCCCTTGTGTCTGATGGACACTCGGCTTTGGATACGAATTCCACGCTTCGAGGCGCGAAATCCCGCGCTTTTCCTTTATCGTGATCGGTCCGCCAAAATTTGGCGCAAAAAACCCTCTTTTAAATTTACTTACGAACTCTTCAAAATAGTACGTGCACTGTAAGCTCATAAGTCTGATACGTTAAATATCAGATTTTAGAGTATCCCCTATAACACGACATGCTATAACACGATAAGAATATTGCAAAAAACTTTGTATTGTACAACACTGTACTTCTACAGCACTCGATAGCATGATTTTTGTTCAAGATATTTAAAAATTAAATTACCTTAGGTAATGACGCAAAGGAATAATGCGCTATAGTGCCTTTAAAGGAACACGTATAAACAAATTATAATTTATTCATTTATAATTCTATGCACAGTTTACATGCCATCTAAGGCGAGACTTGTCTCAGAAACACAGTGTAAGAACCGGCAAGCAAATCAAATCTGTTCTTTTCACAAGGCTAAAAGCGGATACTTGAAACTGCATTTTTATCAGCATATTCGATGTTTTCTTTTAGCAGAAATTAAAGTTCATGCAGAAACGATCGTTTCTCCTTTTTATTAAGATTTCAGTAAGCAACTAACTTACAGTACTATATCTAACCCATTTCCATCCCATCCAAGTGTCTATATTCTGCCACATATCCCAATTTATTATTCCACAAACACGCAATAGAATATCATAAGCGTAAATACAGTCAGGCGCGAGTAAGTAAATCATTACATTCCAATTCAAAATAACTCTATCCCAATTTAAATGTGTACACGGAGGAATGAAAAAAAAAAAAGAAGAAAAATAACCGTTTTCGCTTGTGGGATGAAACGCAGCGCCGTACGATGGCGATAAATCACCCTTGACGTCGTAGCAGTTGCAACGGGAAGCCTCGGCAATACCCAAATCAAGGTAACGAAACGCGGTGGATCCGGCGAATATTTAAGGGCAGCGCGTACGATATCCCCGGCTCGGCCTCGAGGGTGGATTTTGGGCGTGTCTCCATCTGGCGACTCGGTGCCGATTAATTAATCGACGCGCAGCCGAGACTAACTGCGAGTTAATAAGCAAATTGCCACGCAATAAAGTTAGCGCCAAGTACAGCGAAGCGGGGCCAGGGGCTGGCGAGGTGGAAGGAGAGCGAAGGCGGCGCCCTTGTCCCTTATAACAGTTACACCCTCCGTCGGGCCACAGATGCGGCTTGCTATTCGCGACCCCCCTCCCCCCGCCCTCGCCCCATTCCTTGGCCTTACAGTGGCCCATATAATTTAATGTCATTCATCCGACTCGCTTATAGGGCCGCCGTATTAAAATCGGGTAAAAAGGCCCTCCGCACCAGCCGAAACCTGGGCTCAAAATTATGGTCTTTCGGGTTTTAACTGCCCGGCGATAGCTGCGCCGGTGGATCGCGAAAATCACTGTATCACGTTGGGGGAACATAATGTTTATTGCCTTTGAGTCTAACCGAGCACCGTGGCGGACCCGAGGAATCGATGAAATATGTAAATATGGTGTAAGATGTAGGAGTTTAATTTTGGGGAGTTATGATAGATCGTGGCTGCTCGATGGTTTATGACAAGACCGCTTGTACAACGTTAAAAACACTGTAAGAAATGTAAGAAATTAAAGAAGCATTAAACAAAATATTCTAATTTTTTTAGTGCAAGATACTCGCATATAGAAGGATATCATGGTTAACACGATAAATTAACGAAACACTTAAAAATGCACATGAATTACATTTAAATCTAACACAATACATAGATACAAGAAATTAGTACAACGTTAGAAAGAAATCTTTAAAAAATTTCAAACGGTTATATTTAAATCTAGGGACACAACTCGAATAACATGACAAAGTAAGGCGTTGTTAAGAAAAATGTTTTGCAATACAAAACAGAAAAAATAAATAATTGCACTTATGTCTACTCGAAGACTGTAGTTAGCGCAACACGTTTAGAAAAAATCTCCAATAATAATAATTTTCCTCGCTCAATAATCTGTTTAATAAATTCATTATTTTCTGATTCTAGCAAAACATTACATTTGAACGTTGAATATTGAACAGAAATTTGAACGGTCAAATAATTAACGCGACGTTAAAACTAAATTGGGGATTCGAAGGGTTCTCTTCTTGCGGTTAAAGTGGTCACAACCGGAGAAAAGAAGCGACGCGGTAGACGTGCCTGTCCTCGAATCAATCACAATATCGCGGCAATTAAATTTCGTAAAAATTAACGCGAGTAACACGAAATTGCACTCTCCCGGATATAAAGCCGACAAGTGAATTGGGCCGAACGAGTGTCGAATAAAATTATCGTTTAACTTGACATCCGCGCTCTCCGTTTGCCAGGGTATGCCGGCAATAACGATAATAATACTTCATGCAAATCCTTTAATATCCGTTGATGAAGCTACGTCGCGACCCCCCTTCTGGCTCACGACACCCTCGGGGATGTTAGAAGCGGCATCGCTCTTCCCTGGACATGCTCGCCCGTCCTTCGATTCAGTGCAGTTGACACTCTGAGAAATGACGTGCTTCATTATTATAATATCACCGCGTAACCTATGCGTGTGCGTATGCCCGCATTTGTTCCTACGGTTTTCATTATATTCATACACACGCTCCGGCCCGCCATTTGTCCCAGCCGCTCGATGCAAACTTTCCAAGGAGAAATATAAGCGCTCGCCCCTTTGAAGCGTACGCGGCTCTCTATCGCCGTGCAATTTATCTCCGGTGTCACGTCGTTGTCATTTTACGGACGATCGTTGCGCCTGAATTACGGTCTTTGCCCGTATGGCGATCTTATCAGCGTCCATCCCACAGCTGCGATTTTGGCGCTTGCCGGTCGTTCCCTTACCGTAACCCTTTCGTCGGACAAAACATTTATCCTTGTACGGAAAAGCGTGTTGTGATTGCGGACGTAGTTTGCGTCTCTTATGTATCTCGTTGCATCGTGTAATACGTCCATCTCTGTAACTTCTCCGCTAGAAATTATGTGATACAAAATACCTCTTGGCGCATAGTCAGCATTATCGACTACCTCGGGTCTTTAAATTACTATGTTATGAAAAAAACTGTTTAATAACATTCATTATACCTGCAAAAGAATGAAATATAACGTGATAAAAGAGAGTGTAGCCATATATATAAAATAATCTAAAATATAAAATAACATCTGTGCCGCTTTTTTGGGGATATGTAGCAGCACATATGCCAAACTTACATCCACGAAACTGATGGTTTTTACACGCAAACATTTTCCGCACTCTCAATATCATCCTTCCTTCCACGAATGTCCGAGTACTCTTCTTCGATCCTCGAATCTTCCAGGAGGAAGATCCACGAATTCGGCTCCAGCGAAACGTGGATCGAGCAAAAGCGGCGCGATGACGAGCCAAGGGTCACCGTTGACAAGAGGCAGAGCGAGACGAGAGGTCGATAAGTAGGCGGTGGATTACGGGCAGCCGGGTTGCAATTAATTAAACCGGTGTTTGGCCGTGTCGACGAGCATTGCGCCGCATGGCGTTGCGAGAGGATAGGGCAAAAGGGACGTTAGTCGGTGGGATTTGCCGGTGCGAGGGCGAGATCGTATAAGCCACCAAACACTCGTCTACTAGATGTAATACCTGAATACACTCGTACAGGCCGTGTATACCAGGTCCCTGATAACCCATCGGCATACTTACACGCGGGAGAGGAGCCGCGAGGTGTCATTGGTACCCACGCATTACATCGCCCAGGTGTGTACACGACGTTTCGCATATCGCGCTCCGCCCGTTGGGGCTCATTAGCAAATGCCACCGGTGGAATTCCGTGTTCGACGCTTTGCGGAGCTCCGAGAGGAGAATCATTCCCGCTAGCTGACGACCGAATACAAGACAGGTTGCCTTAGATGGAACGAGTTACGTCGAAGGCATCGTAGCCGCGGTACCGGCGTAACGACTCCACCTAGTTGCGACTGGCCGCTCAAGGAAGCCTTTGCCGCCGATAGAAGGCTGGCTGCTTGGGCATCGCACTGTCAGCCCTACGGTCTCTTCCGCCTCTGCATGCTACCATCGTGTAAAGTCGACGGATGTTCTCGAAGGTTTAAACCGTTTGAAGGTTGTGTTACTCACTGGCGCAATTAAGTTCCCCTTTCCTTACGATTTTATTCCAAGCTGGATGCGTTGATACTAAAGATACCAGCCACTTTCTAGATATATTTATCACGCGTTTCCTTGAAGGAAAAGGGTGTTAAGAAGAGTTGTCGATAAATTGGTAGAATTGATTCGTACTCTGCGGTAGAATCATGGAAAAGCTCAAAAAATGCCCGACTAGGAAGGAGAGCAGTTTCTCTAAGAAACGTCTGACCGGTCATTTTGACCGCTTCGGTCGGTTTAGCGTTAAAGCTGTGTGAGATTTCGAATTCTAAGTAGAAGGACCGTTTAGAAGGTGGCGTACTATCAAATCAACTTCTTGCATTACGTTTGAGTTCGTGACAACATTCGTCATAGTTATAGATTTGGAATCAGATATTTCTTCCAGGTTCCTGGTCATAGATCTGGAATTTTTACTGTACGTGAACGTTTACGGTTTATAACCGATTTTGGGTTTATTTTATCAGCTATATATAATCAGGTTTGTCTTTTTCAGGTGTTGTTATTAATACCTGCGTGCGCTGTAACGGTATACGATGTGACAATTTTAATCAGCATGTATAATAAATCGAATATCCATACTTTACATGCAAGATACTATTTTGGTTTGTATCTAACTTCGAATATCTCTACATATATACCTATACAGCATCGATAATCCCCAACCTATTTTCATCCTTTGACTATTATAGAGCACTACCCAGAGCATGACAAACATTCTCACCGTGTATTTTAGACGCTCATATACATTTCCGCTCTCCTTACATAAATAATTCGAGCCACTCCGAATGATCCTCACGATCGACGCTAAAAGGCTACAAAAACAAGGTTCCAGGGCCGCCCCTGATACACGTTCCGTACCTTGTCTCGCTCAGAATCCAATTCACGTACGAGTCAACATATTTTCATACACGGGCCTAGGTAGACGCTTCTGGTTCGAGCACGACCGCGAAGGAAGCCCCGTGCTTTTTTCCTCCCTCCGTCCGCCTATAACCCACGAACTCGGCTCGAGTATGAGAACGAAAGAGCGAGGGAAGGCGAGGGCGAAGGAGCCTCCCACGAAGTTCCCCCGATTCGCCGGCGTAGACTCTCGTAAAGCTTAAATAAAGATAACCGAGGCTTAGGGTTGATATCATGCTGAGGGGGCGTTACGGCTGGTTGAGTCAACGAAATCAATTTATTCTCCCCTCCCCACTCGCGGAGCCACCTCTCCTCGGTCTTCCTTCGCCTCGGCCGGCAGGTGGAAGGGAAAAAGAGGGTGGCCCGAAAGAGGGTGGCGTACGCCTCGTGTACGCTCACAGGGACGGCACCAACACCAAAGCCAGCGCTGTGCAAACGTGGACGCGGGGGGCTGAAGCGCGATCGCGCGGAGACTCATCTGGTTTAATGGCGAGTTTATTTGGGTCGATTCCCCACCTTTTAATCAACAGGATTGCCTCAGACCGCCTACCGACACGGCCACCGACTACCGTGTAGGCCCACATTGTGCTTCACCGCGTAAAATCATTCCGGCGAACCTACTCCTCTCTCCTCCCGCCCCTCGCCGCCCCTCCCCGCGCAGACCCTCCTTCGGCTCCTCTTTCCCTCGTTTTCTCCCCCCCGGCCGCGAAAGAGACGAGCCTGCGGCCACCGGTTGGCGAGCTTTCGAAACCGCGGGGATGGTTATTACCACTGGCTAATCCCGGCCTCGTTGACTTTCCTTCCCTCCCTGCCTCGGCCTCCGCGAGATAAACCCGTAGTTAACCGGAGGAAAATATCTTTTCGTCGTTCAACTAGACGATCAAGCCTGTACGTAGGGTGAAGCTGGCCGAGAATATTTCGAGGAATTTCGGGGATACCCAGGAGGGCCGAGGAGGGTAATTGTTCGGCTGTATAAGTTGGGCTGTTGGGATACAGGGACGAGGGCTTAATGCGGTGATCGTCATCGTTGGAAAATGCGGCTACTCGAGTAGATGAATGGTAGGAAGAGCGCTGGTGGATTGTTGAAACGAATTTAGGGTACGCGTAATGGTTGGAGGAATTAATGGAAGAGGCGGTGTCGAAGGTAAGTTGGGAAGTGAATATGAGTAGGTTGTGAGGTATTTCTGTTTGATGCGTTTTGGATTGATGATCGGCCAAACTGTTGTAAGTGTCGGTGGGTTTGGGGTTTGAACTATAAAATGCTGAAGCAGTGTTCTTGCTTATTAGGTTTAACGCTAAGTATAAATGTTAGTAGCCGTGTTGGACTTAAGACGAGACGAGGAAAGACTGAAATTGTTGTATCGGTTATGCTATAGTAGAGGTGCTTACTGACTGTGTTGTATGAAATTTTAACGGTTGCATGACGGTATTAAGAAGTATGGTTATAACATTTTGAATTTATTATTCTTGCACATTATAAAATGTATTATTAGCGCTGAAATGGTGTAGTGAATAGAAGTTTGGACTTCCACGCAGGAGATTCGAGTTCGAATCCCATCACTGATGATTTTTCCATGTGATACGTACACTGTAAGTCTGGCGGTTCAAAACCCACCTTAAACGGTAGGGCTTAGGCGAAAATGACCTTGGAAGTCAGTGGAGAAAATGAATTGCAAAAAAAATATATTATTTAAATATTTTTACTTATGAAGGTCCTTGTGCTATGTAAGTATAATTAACCTTTTATCGGCCATCAGAAATGTACATGTGAGTCAACATTGCTAAATTTGGATATACTACGTCGTACATCCGTCATGCCTCTTTAGTGACGAAACCTTTCATATTGAGCGATTGAAATTCTATTATAAGAAATAACGTATTAAATCGAATCTATGACAAATAGAGCAATTTCAAGATAGCCTTTAACTTCAACCCATATCAATTATATACAAATTACTCATTCGCGTCTTTCATTACTGCCAACTCCAGCTTCAACATGACGAATACAGCACAATCCCAAAATCGTTATCACTAATCGATGAAGATCTCTTATACTAGGCAAACTGAAAATTCTCCTTGTCTTCTACACCAACTTTTATTGCACGGATAATAAATACATTATCCCCTTCCGTATATTCCATTACAAGTCACCTAGTTATTCCCTTCCCAGTTAACAACGATTTGCTTAACAAAAATACAAATCTTTTACACAAATTATTTTAAAACTTTTATACAAAGATTACAAAACCGTCATCCAAGCCGCGACACGCCCCTTTTCATTCCCAAACGGCAATTAGCCCTGCACAAACTCCTATCGCCCGTCGAAGAAAATGACGGAGTCGTGTTTTTCCTAAAAACGACCGAAGGACGTCTGTCCAGCGGAGTAATCCGTACCCTCCCGCACCCTCCCCCCGGAGGGTCGCAGGAGAGTAACGGGGCTGGAAAAGCGAAGAACCAATATGGACTTTGGTCAATCCGATTTCACGAACCCTCCGCCAACCGTCAAATATGTTATTGGATCTCCCCCCCGCGATATCGCGGCCGTGGACGTCCGGCCGGCGTCTGGACAGCCGTAGCTCGGACACGGGACCGAGGGATTCGAGGAGAAAAAGAAAACTTATAAGCGGCCACCCCTGTCCGGAACATCGTTTAGACACGGAGCTACCACGGTTCACCTACGTAGGCACTGCCCCTGGTCCGTAGTACGTCGGACGTGCTCTATTATTGAAGACACGGAGTGGAGATCGCTGTAAGACGCAGGTTCGCTCGAACGTTGTTTTTCGTCCTCGTCCTCCGGAATTTTCTGCCGGGCGTCGCTCGGTCGATTTTCTCCTGGAACCGACCACCCCTTCGCTGGAAAACTTGGTCTGCGCTTAAAGTCTTTGGAGAAAAATGCGAACGGCGACGTGTTGGCTTTCTGGCATTGCGCATGCACTCTTTAGTTTCTGGATTTTAGGTAGTAGTACCAGGAAGACAATGTCAAAGGCAGTTTCAAAGGTGGTTCTCCTGAGTTAACGTGCATTTGGCCTAGAATCTACCGTTTGAAGTGGATTTAAAATCACTGGGATTGTACTCTAGTTATATGATTCCATTTTGAATGGTGGATCCCAGGCCAAGAGACCTCGGGAGTCGGTGCTAGAAATACAGATGAAACATCCATATAAAATCTTTGAATATTTTTGCAAAAACCAATCTGAAGTAAGATCGCCGAAAGCATCTCTTACACCTCTCACCGTTCAATAACGCAAAAATCGCAGTACAATCTTAATAACCAATAAACAACAGAGACAACGAATGTCATTTCACGAACTAGAATCTCAGAATCTTATATTCCAAACCGTAAAAACCCCAAAGGCCGTGAAATAGGGATCGAAAGAGATACCACGGCGGAAGTAAATCCACGCAGGTCGCTTCATCTTCTTGAAGATCTATCCTCGGCTCGAGTACTCTCCGGTGTATCGGTCGGTGGGCAGTCTATCGGAGGAGGCCGGTAGTCGCTCTAAGCAATAGCCAGCAGTTTTGCAACTCTTCCCTCTCGTCCTTAGGCAACTCCATCCTATAAATCCTGCGATCAGAGAGTAGTAACGCCCAACTCGTTTCGGTCCGGTCACAATCGGAACAATGACGCGGAGAGTGTACCCGTACCGGCAAGGTAGAAATATGGCGGCCTCCTGCCCGATTCAGTCCGTCGGTTAGTCGAGAGATAGGAAGAGGGCTGGAGGAAAGGCGAGCGAGGGGCGGGGGTGAGGCGAAAGCGAGGAGAGAAAAGGCCAGAGGGACTGGGAGCAGAGGAGTGCGGCGCGAGGAAGGAGTGCGAGAGGAGGAAGTCGCGGCTCCACCTTCTTAATTCAGGGAGAGGCGATAAAAATGACAGAGCCACTGCTCGCCCGCGCTGACTTATATCCATTTACTACACAACGGGTGCCTGACAAAAAATAAGAATGGAATAAATAATAGCTTGCTCCTCATTCAAAGGATAACAAATGCGTCTCTGAATAGGCTCTGGCTGACAATGGGGTGGAGAGTCGCTTACACACGGTCTCCCTGTCTCCTCCGTCACCTCACCGCTGTTTTCCTCTTTTCTACCTTCGGAGGACGCGCGCGGTTCTGTAATGAGAACGGCAGTGCTGCTTTATTTTAAGAAAATACCTCTTCTCGACGAAAAGGAGACTGAGTTGTGGGAGGAAACTCGAATCACGGGATTGCCGAATTTTCGTCGGCGGGATTTGATCCTGGGTGTAACCGTTTTTCTTAGTCTCGAGTAAGTGGATAGTGGATGCTGAGACTTGATGGTTATGGAGTGGAATGAGAAGAAAAAAACAAGTGTGAGATGGAATAAAGAAAGAAATGACTAAAAGAGGTATGTAAACGACGGTAACTCATGCAGGACGCTAGAAATGTAAAAGTTTGAACTTTGAAAATGTACTATACTTGCCTTAAGGATGACGAAACATCCGATAGTCATAGATGATGAAATGCATTCTTTCTAAATCATAGGTTCTTTTTGCTTGCTACAGAGTATTGAGGAAGTCATACTTTTTAGAATTGGATTCGCTTGTCTGGCAATTGTTTACGTATGACTAGTAATGACTACAGTATGTATTTAAAAGTACAGAGGGCGATATTACATTTCATGCAAGAAAATAAGCAACGGTAAATTGAATACAAAAAATAATAACTTTATTGCGGTAGATATTCCAAGCGGACTGCATTATAACATGTAATCTGATTTATTAAAAATAAAAATGTCACATCAGGACTTTTATACCTCCGAATCACGGAGATTCTTTTTTGCAATACCTAATTTTATCCGTTACATTTCTACTCAAAATGATGAAGCAGACGTTGTCATTTCTAATTCCTTAATGCAGGATATACAATTTTGTGTCTATAACAAATAATACGAAGTATACGAGCTCAAGATAAGCGGTTCACCAAAAAAAAAACTCACATCACTAGGCTTTCACATGGCAGTTCCTGTCTAGGACACGTACTTTGTTCTCTCCATCAAATCTCATTTTTAACATTTTGTCTCTCGCTACTAAATGCAACAAAAAATTCATCAGTACCCAGCACATTATTTCTGTACTCCTCTATCATCCGCTACTGACTATTATTAAACATGTAGATATGTATACAATCAAACAAACCACGTTTATCCTGCACTACGACGATATACAAAAAAAAACCACAAGCAGAAATTACTTTTATTACTTTCCTTCCGCCGACTGCTCTTCTACAGCTTTCCGTACACATCTATCACCTTCGATAAATCTCCTAATCCCAAGGATCGCCACATAAAGATCGCCCGACAAAAGCCCAAATCATCTCGCCAGTGAACAAGGACACGGGCATACGTTTACAACAAATTTCTTAATTCCAAAAGCTGACCGTATAAAGATTATATCCGACAATAGCAAAAAGAGAGGCCACGGTTCTTCTGGTCGTCATCCGAATTCGATGACATCCTGTACAGTAAAGGGGCCTAGTAAGAGAAGGGAAACAAGACCTCGGCGTTTAAGCCGACAGGGCCAACAATATGCCCCTGACGCGCTCTAGGCGCAGAGGAGAACAGGACTCGATGGCGTCCCACGAAAGGAGCATCGGGACAGGAACAACGTGTCGACTTATATGTCGCTGTATGGAGCGTTCGTAAAGCGACTAAATCCGCGTCACCGGTCAGAAATAGTAACCGTGGCTAAGGAGGAGGACGATGAAGGGGGGGAGGGGAGGGAGCGCAACCCCGCGTCTACAGCAAAGCGAGAGGGAAGAACGACCCCTTACCCCGTTTTAGAGGGGGTAAGGTGGGCTCGAGCACAATGCAGGCAGCCGCGGCGTATTGTCGCGTCCCCGGGCCTAATCGGATTAGAGCATGCACTAAAAAGAGCAAACGCCCAAATCGCATTTATATTAGCTTCGTGAATGAGTCGTAAATATTTATGTAGCAGAAACCCGTGGAAGTGCGGGCAGGGCTAATCGGTTCACGAATGTCGTCACAATTGGATTTTCCAGGCCCGCTTGCCCGATCGAATCCGTCCTTTTGCGAGAGGTGCGTCGATATGAATCCCCCCCCTGAAAATTGCCGGTTTTGGAAACAGGAAGCGTGCTACAAACGTTTGTTCTTTGGATAAATATTGGGTTGGCCAGTAAGTAATTGCGGATTTCACTGTCGGATGATTTTGGTTTCATTTTTAGGCATATTTAAGCACAGTTTTCACATTTCATACTTCGAATGTAATTCGGTAAAAAAAGAAATTGTGACGCTCGTTCGCGCAGCTCTTATTCGTCGTTAGAAGGATAGTAAAATCACAAATTCGCAATTACTTGCCAACTCAATAGATGCGCGCTTGTGTGCCAATCGAGAATCCTCTTCGACCTTTTTTGTTTTAATGGAATTGAAGGAATTGCGTATACGCAACTAATGAAGTAGAT